>WNWK01006322.1:0-107223 GCA_009830355.1 Cherax destructor
TTAAGTACAGAGAGGGTGAGTAATAGTGAGGTGGTAATGAGAGGTGATGGTGTAGTCACACATTACCTCCACATTACCTCCGCTTCTGTCAACCTCACCTCTCCTGCCTACTTACTCCCTCCCTTTACTCCTCTATTCCCCAATTATCCTTAAATTCCATACCCCCCTACATGACATGGTGTCTAAGCGGTGGTGGTTCTTATTATTTTTATAGTAGGAACCAGTCCCATATGCCTTTTGACTGCTCGGTTATATTTGTGTTATGCTACCATTTGCTACTATATTTGTTTTTGTGTGTAAAGTTCAAGTAAATATCTGTGTGATATTATAATCCAAGTGACCTAAGCTGACCCTTTTTGACCGCGGGTCTGAGTAATTGTGTGGTTGTAATATTATATTTGGTGGAGTTGTGTGTTGGGTTGGGATAAATGGTGGAGGTTGTGAGTGTTTGGGTGAGACTTTTGGGGGAAGCAATTACTGGCCGAAATTGAATATTTACAGAGAAACGAGAAGTCACCCAGCCTGGCTTGGAAGAATCACCCACAACTGTCACCCATTGAAGAGCTGGCTCTCATGGTCACCCAGCTGATGTGCCCAGTCACCCAGCTGATGTGCCCAGTCACCCAGCTGATGTGCTCAGTCACCCAGCTGATATGCCCAGTCACCCAGCTGATGTGCCTAGTCACCCAGCTGATGTGCATCCCAGCTGATGCTCCAGTTGATTACTTCCTGGTCTGTCATCCATTGTAGTGGGTGTCACCCAGCCTGTAACCATCACCCACTGGCCGCAAGTTACCCGCAGTTGCCAGGGATGAGTGACCGCACCTCTGTTAATGACCAGAAGTGATCTCACCTCACCTCGAGCATCTGACCCTAGCCTGCTACTGCTGATGTCGGCTGCTTATGATGCTGCGGTTTACAGAGGTGAGGCTGTCTGATGCTGTCTGCTATGCTGACACTGGCTGTGTGCTGCTGCCTGCCGTGCTGTGACGCTGAGATGCTGTGGTCGTGCTGTGATGGTGTGGCCGTGCTGCGATGTTGGGACCGTGCTGCGATGCTGTAGCCGTGCTGCGATGCTGTAGCCGTGCTGCGATGCTGTGGCGGTGCTGTGATGCCGCGATGCTGCCTAGCTCAGGAGGAGATGATGGCCGTGATGCTGCAGTGATGTACGAGAGATTCTGTCTGGTGTGCCAGGACAGGAGAATCTATTATGAAGGAGCTGCCATCCTCGGAGATGGGAAGGACGAGCCGTGGGGATGGACTCCAGCTGCTGGGACCAGTGGTATGGAGGTGTATGCTGTCATGCTGGCCACCCTGTACGACCAGTATGGGGGATGTCCTGCCAGACATGAGAGACAATTAAGAGTGTGATATGTTCCCAGCCTACTTTGACTTGCCAGAAGTGTTAGTGTTACCTGTGTGGAATAAGGTGACCTTGGAAACGGTCATGTGATCATGTCTACCTTGTTTTATGAGGCCAGTGAATCCTAGTAGTGGCATAGGATAATGGTGGGTCTTAGCTGCGATGCTTGCCCTATCTCGATTTTCAGATGTTGAAGTGTGTATGTGAAGTGTGTTAACATACGACCTTGGTGGTCGTGATGTGGTCCAGTTGCAGTTACTTGAAAGAATGCAACCCGTTGGAGCAGTTTTCCACGCCAAAGAAGCCTAGAGAGGTTTGGCCCAATGGTTAACGTGCGAGGGTGACTAGCACCGGCTAGTGCATTTCTAGTAGAAGTAGGGAAGGCACTGGAGCCAGATATTTAGTTTTAAGGTGAAATGACGGGTAAGGAGGCTTTGCACCAGAGAGAAACTGTTATGCTGGTCAACTGCGAGGTGTACTGATTATGCTGCCTTGTGGTAGTTGAGAAGGCTGACGGAAATATATGTAGTTGAATACTGTTATATTATGTTATGTGTAATTTTGTCTTTGTATTGTAATATAATTAAGGGTTTAGGATTAAAATAGTCTAATAACTTAGGACAAATTGTCCTAGTTCTCAGATATTTTAAACTGGGGGACAAAGGGGGATGTGATGTAGTCAGTGTGCTGTGAGGTCTACCTAAGCAGCCACACCTGCCCTTCGTAAATAGCTGTCAGACACGCCTCTCCGATTAAGGCTCAGGCCTTTGTCTTTTGGACTAGCGTCAGGTTTCGGCGTCAGGGCAAAGCACATGGTGCACTCCTCATTGGGGGGATGCTTGGAGGACCATATAAGGCCGAGGAAACAACTAGAGAGGGACATTCTGGCGGAGCTCTGGCCTGTGTGCGGAGCTCTGGGCTGGAGACATTCGGGCAGAGCTCTGGCCTGTGTGCAGAGCTCTGGGCACGAGATTCTAGCAGAGCGGCTGCCGGTGTGCAGAGCTCTGGGAGAGAGCTGCTGTAGAGTCTCTGGAGGAGACTGTTGGAGACACTGGGTCAGAGTTCTGTTGGAGCAGGTCTTGGGACCTGTGGCTAGAAGTGTGACTTGAGTTCCTGTGGTGAACTGTCCTCTGAACTATATTGTAAGTGATATTCTGTTTCGTCAGTTGATTGTATTCCCTGTCTCCCTGCTTATATGTACAATCCCCATTTATCTAAACCCAATAGTGTGCTCCTGTTCCCAAATATATTATTGTACAAGGACTTAAATAAACTGTGTTTGAGTGGAATAGTAATATTCACTGTCCCCGTTATATTCTTATAATTCTTTATTCTTATTTTATTATTTATATTTCAAGTACTGAGAGGGTGAGTAGTGTTAGGTGGTAATGAGAGGTGATGGTGTAGTCACCAGTGACCTCACATTACCTCCGCTCATGTCAACCTCACCTCTCCTGCCTACTCACTCCCTCCCTTTACTCCCCTATTCCCCAAAGACCCCAAATTTCCTTACCCCCCTTCATGACACTCCCACCATGCTCCTGTCACCATGCTCTTCCTATCATGCTCCTCTCATCATGCCCCTCTTACAATGCTACTCTCAATATGCTGCTCCCACCATGCTCCTCTCACCTTCCTCCTCTCACCATGCTCCTCCCACAATGCTCCTCCCACTATGCTTATTTCACCATGCTCCTCCCACCTTGCTCCTCTCACCATGCTCCTATCACCATGCTCCTCCCACTATGCTCCTCCCGTTATGCTTTTCTCACTATGGTCCTCCCACCATGCTCCTCCCGTTATGCTCCCCCATGCTCCTCTCACCCTGCTCCTCTCACTATGCTCCTCCCCCAATGCTCCTCCCACCATGCATTTCCCACCATGCTCTTCCTAACATGCTCCTCCCAACATGCTCATCTCACCATGCTCCTCCCACCATACTCCTCTCACCATGCTCCTCTCACCATGCTCCTCCAAACATGCTCTTCCCACCATGCTACTTCACCATGTTCCTATCATTATGCTCCTCTCACCATGTTCTTCCCAATATGCGTATTTCACCATGCTCCTCCCATCATTCTCCCACCATGCTCCTCCCACCATACTCCTCTCACCATGCTCCTCTCACCATGCTCCTCTCAACATGCTCTTCCCACCATGCTACTTCACCATGCTCCTATCATTATGCTCCTCTCACCATGCTTCTCCCACTATTCTCCTCCCACCATGCTCCTTTCACCATGCTCTTTCCATCATGCTCCTCTCACCATTCTCCTCTTACCATGCTCCTTTCACTATGCTCCTACCATGCTCCTCCCACTATGCTTTTCTCACCATGCTCCTCCTACCATGCTCTTCCCATCATGCTCCTCCCACCATGCTCATTTCACCATGCTCCTCTCACCATGCTCCTCTCTCCATGCTCTTCCCACTATGCTCCTCTCATTATGCTCCTCCCACCATGCTACTCTCACTATGCTCTTCCCACCATGCTTCTTTCACCATGCTCTTCCCATTATGCTCCTCCCACCGTGCTTCTCTCACCATGCTCCTCCCACCATGCTTTTCTCACAATGCTCTTCCCACTATGCTCCTACCACTATCCTCCTCAAAATATGCTCTTTCCACCATGCTCCTCTCACCATGCTCCTCCCACCATCTTCCTCGCACCATGCTCCTGTCACTATGCTTTTCCTATCATGCTCCTCTCACCATGCTCCTCTTACCATGTTCTTTTCACCATGCTGCTCCCACCATGCTCCTCTCACCATGTTCCTCTCACCATGCTCCTCCCACCATGTTCTTCCCAATATGCGTATTTCACCATGCTCCTCCCACCATGCTCCTTTCACCATGCTCCTCCCACCATGCTCCTCTCACTATCCTCATCTCACCATGCTCCTCCCACCATGCTCTTCCCACCATGCTTCTTTCACCATGCTCTTCCCATTAGGCTCCTCCCACCATGCTCCTCTCACCATGCTCCTCCCACCATGCTACTCTCATCATGCTCTTCCCACCATGCTTCTTTCACCATGCTCTTCCCATTATGCTCCTCTCACCATGCTCCTCTCTCCATTCTCCTCCCACCATGATCCTCTCACCATGCTCCTCTCTCCATGCTCTTCCCACCATGCTCCTCCCACCATGCTATTCTCACCATGCTCTTCCCACCATGCTCTTCCCATTATGCTCCTCCCACCATGCTACTCTCACCATGCTCTTCCCACCATGCTACTCTCACCATGCTCCTCTCACTATGCTCTTCTCACCATGATCCTCCCACAATGCTTCTCTAATTTGTGTATGATAAATGAAAGGTACATTAGAAGCGATGTTTTTGCTTCATACACTGCTGCATAAAGTTCATACACTGCTGCATAAAGTTCACACACTGCTGCCTAAAGTTCATACACTGCTACATAAAGTTCATACACTGCTACATAAAGTTCATGCACTGCTGCATAAACTTTTCCATTCTCATAGAAAATGAAAGAAAATTAAACCGGAAAATAAAAATATTATTTGTATTAAAATATAGATATACATGCACAAACTATCCACCCAGAAATTGTGTTCCGAGAAATTTGGAATGAAGACATTTAGGGAAGTGCTCCCAGGGACAGAAGACCGTCTCTACGTGGCTATAACACAAGGCCATTGTTGCCTCACATTAAAACTTATTCCGTGTGGGTTTAATGGACCTCTGAGGTCTCGTCGCCCTCCGTTGCTTACCATAAACTGCGAGAGACACGTTGTAATTTTACTCTTGCTAAGCTGTACAGTATGAACACTGCCGTCCATGCTGTGTGCTAAGCTAAACTAGAGGAGAAGTGGTGATTAATGGAGAAAATGATTACCACAGACAAGTGTGATGATACATTAAGGAGGATTATCATTGCCTTCAACATTTTCCAACCTTCCCTGATAGCAACATAACCAAATCAATAACTGTCATCTATAATATCTCACTGAGGCTCCATGTCGAGGTTTGGGAGAATAATTTTATTATGTCAATAAGTACAATTGACTGGAAGAGAAATCCATTATTTTTTCCTCCAAATAATTCAGTGCCGCTATAACAATGTCCCTTTAAAAGCAAATAGGTTACAACAAAAGTGACTAAATAATCCTAGGCTAACCTGCATTCTAAGATCCATTGACAAGAATCATGGAGAACCTGTGAAAAACTATATAGACTATTAACAGGTTCCAAAAAATATGGTGCCATATCAAAAAGACCTGGAGAACACTTTCAAATATTGAGCTCTCTCTCAAAGTTTCTATGACCTTAGAAACTGACCAGACCTAACGAACCACTTCCCCATCCAAACTGCTTATGAAGTAAAATCCCAAACTTCATTACTCAAGTTAGTGATTACCGCGTGATAGTCAGAAGTAACTTCAATAATATACGATAAAAACAAAGCGGGTAATAAAGCGAATATACCACCATTCATATATAAGAAAGCTGCCCATGGATAATCAAATATCATTGCAGAGAACTTTATATACCTTTGCCGGTTTGGTTTCAGACCAAGAGAGAAACTAATGATGCTATCATAAAAATGCTAGCCTTCGTTTATTCAGCTCTACAAAATAATGGATATTCAATGGCTCTCTGTGTTGGTTTAAGGAAAGATTTTGACTCTGTAGATCACAACATCAGAGAGTATGCTTTCATTTACATTAAATCCTATTTCACCTATTTCAGCAAGTGACAGTCAATGACTACCTCATGTTCACAAAATATCAACACAGAAGTGAAACAGGACAGCATCCTTCGCCCACTCTTATTCTTAATCTTTGTCAATGTCCTACCATAAGTCTCCCAGGACCGTAAACATCATTCAGATTCTGTTGTTCTTAACAACTCATACAACGAGGAACTAGCAAAGATTGAAATTCTACAGCATGACAAGCAACACACTGACTCTCAATATTAACAAGACCATCTAAATAATGTTTGGGAATACAGCTAAAAAAAATACTCATTTTAACATTAAAGATAAATAAGTCACATTGAAAGACTAGAAAAGGGAAAATTCTTATGTATACTCCCTGACTGTCACCTGAGATTTAACATTCACATCCAACACACGTCTAAGAAAATGTCCAGTACTCCGGGTATTCTATTAAAAATATTATATTGTGTTCCACCACGTTACTCACTCCATTCTACTTTCAAATCTATCCCTACCTCACTCAAGGAATCTGCACTTGCTGATATACTACAACAAATCTTCATAAATCCATTGTTTATTATTTTTATTAATACATCGGCAGTTTCCCACCAAGGCAGTTTGACCCGAAAAAAGAAGAAACACTTTAATCATCATTTACTCCATCACTGTCTTGCCAGAGGCGCGCCTACACTAAAGTTATAAAACTGCAATATCAACACCTCTTTTCCAGAAAGCAGGCACTGTACTTCTCACCTCCAGGACTCAAGTCCACCTTGCCGGTTTCTCCGAATCCCTTCACAAATATTACTTTCCTCACACTCCAACAGCACGTCAAGTCATAAAAAACATTTCTGTCCACTCACTCCCATTTAACAAGCTCACGCACGCTTGCTGGAAGTCCAAAACCTCCTAGGCCGACCCCTGCCCCGTCTTCTTTCCACTAAAGATTTATACGCTCTCCAAGTCATTCTATTTCTGTTCATCCTCTCAAAATGTCTGAACCACCTCAACAACCCCTCCTAAGCCCTCTGGATAATATTTTTAGTAACCCTGCGCTTCCTCCTAATGTCCAAACTACAGACTCTCTGCATTATATTCACACTGCACATTACCCTCACACACGACATCTCCACTGCCTCCAGCCTTCACCTTGTTGCGACATTCACCACTTATGTTTCACATTGGTATAACTATACTCTCATTCATTCCCCTCTTTGCTTCCATGGATAACGTTCTTTATCTCCAAAGACTCCTCAGTGCACCACTCACTTTGTTCTTCTTTTCTTTCTTTCTATGATTCACCTCGTTTTTCATAGATTCATCTGCTGACAAGTCCACTCCCAAATATCTGAATACATTCACTTCCACATTATGATATCCACTCTCTCAATACATAATTTTTTTATCCCCATTAATTTACTCTTTCCAATGTTCACTTTTAATTTCGTCCACCATCCTTTGCAACTTCTGTTCATAATCTCACATAAGCACAGAGTCATCAGCCAAACTCAGTTGTGACAACTCACATTTTGTGATAGATTCTTTATCTTTTAATCCCTCACCTCTTGCAAACACACAAGCATTCACTTCTTTTACAACCCCATCTGTAAATATATTGAACAGCCATGGTGACATCCCACATCTCTGTCTAAGGCTTACTCTTACTGGGAAATAATCTCCCTCTCTCCTACATACTCTAACCTGAGCCTTCAGTAATCTACCTCTTATTCCATACATTTGCAACATTACCTTTCAATCCACTCTATCATACGCCTTTTCCAAATCCATAAATGCCACAGAAACTTCTTTACCCTTATCTAAATGCTGTTCATCTACATGTTTCACTGTAAACACTTAGTCTACATCCCCCTACCCTTCCTAAAGCCTCCTTGTTCATCTTCGATCCTGCTCTCCATCTTACTCTTATTTTTTTCTATAAAAACTACTACACATTTTTCCAGGTATACTCAACAGGCTTTTTACCCTACAATTTTTACACTCTCTTTTGTCCCCTTTCCATTTATACAAAGGCATGCTCTTTACCAATCCCTAGGTACCTTATCCTCTTCCATACATTTATTAAATAAAAACACCAACCACTCCAAAACTATATCCCTACCTGCTTTAAACATTTTTGCCTTTATCATATATATCTCAGTTCATTTACTTTACCCCCCACACCTTTCATTCTACCCACTGCCTCACACACCTCCCCCACACTCACAACTGGCTCTTCTTCACTCCTACAATATGTTATGCCTCCCTGCCCAATGCACTAATTCACAGCTTCCTAATCTTCATAAACATTGTTCAGTTCCTCAAAATATTACCTCCATCTTCCCGATTCCTCTAACTCCATATAATAAGTCTCCTCTCCTGATTTTAACTGTCAAATTCATTAGCTCTGTAGGCTTTTTCAACTTATTAATCTCACTCTAAAACTTTTTCTTATTCTCAACAACATTTCTTGATAGCATCTCACCCATCCTCACATTTGCTCTCCTTATACATTCCTTCACCACTCTCTTACCATCTCTTTTTCTCTCCATATACTCCTCCCTCCTTGTATCACTTCTATTTTGTAAAAACCTCTCATATGCTAACATTTTCTCTCTTACTTCTCTCTTTACCTCATTCCACCATTCGTTCTTCTTCCCTCTTGCACCCACTTTCTTGTAGCCACAAACTTCTGATGAACACTCTAAAACTACATTCTTAAATCTAATCCATACCTCTTCAGCCTCATTGCCTATAGCCAGTGGTTCTTAACTTTTTTTCGTCCTATGACCTCCCAAGACCCCAATAATAAATTTTGAAATGGTGAACCTTGTGAAAAGGTAAAATAAAACAAAATGATAGGAAGACCATGGTTTATTGAAAATGACACAGAACAAAAACCTTGAAAAATTCCACATATCCTCTACAAATGCCAGAACATTGAAAAATCCACAGAACTATTTAACATCATTCAAAACCTACTTCTCATTCAGTCAGAGGGAGTGTTGAAATTGTTTTCCAGCCATAAGTCTATCAAAGCGAGGAGCAGTGCTCGACAGGCAACACCTCATGTCAGCATCGATCACAAGCCTATTGCTTGCCTTCGTTTTCAGTGTCGCCATTGCTGAAAATCCAACCTCGCAGCGATAGGTTGATGGGGGTTGGATCAGCATGGTCAGTGCAGCATCGAAAGAATGAGACAGTTGTCCTGCACTTTTGCCCAAAATGTCGGAGCTTTTGTTCAGTAAAGTCGACTTTCCGCTGAGAATCCTCACGAATTTGAAGAAATTCTCCCTTAGCAGCAATATCAGTATCAATGATGTCACTATTCTTGACAGAAAAGGGTGTGTAAGATCCACGCATCAATACAGCGGTCGTCCAGTCCTGGAAAGTAACTTTCGATGTGGTCATTCACTGCCAAAATATGAGCTAAGATCTCCTCACGAAAACTGCATTCAGCAACTGGCATAGAATCCAGGAGAGTCGTCATCTGAGTGAAGAATGTTGTCACCGTCCTCAACTCTTTTCTGGTAAAGTTGAATCTTACACTTGAACGCTGCCACTTTGTCACGAGCTGTGTGCAGCATTGCAAGGTTTCCTTGTAGTGAAATATTCAGGGAATTCACTTCAGAGAAGAAATGTGCCACGTAAGCAACCTTTGTTACAAAACAGTCATCCTGCATCTTTTTATGAAGCAGATTCCTCTTCGCCGTACGACCTCGTTCCAACAGCATTATTTCCTCTCGAAGTCGTAGCACGCAATTTGGAATTTTGCCACGTGAAAGCCAGCGTACCTCTCTGTGAAATAGGAGAACAGAGAAGGATTTTGAATATATCTTCTCCACAAGTGCTTGTAGCTAGTGGTTCAGAGAACAAGTTCTCATCCTTTATAACTTCCATGTCAAGGTAAGAAACATAAACAAGAAGTTGGGAACATGAAGTAACATCCGTTGACTCGTCCAGTTGCAATGCATACACTGGACTACTCCTCACAGCAACCACTACCCGCAGCAGAATATCCTCACTCATGTCCGAGATCCGACTTCTGACTATCATTCAAAAGGGAAATTGCCCTCAACTTGTTTGCCTGCTGTTCTCCAAGAACCACCTTCGTCGCTTCCAGAATGTAAGGCTTAATCGGGTCTTCGCCAATGGTATGAGGCTTCTTGGTCTTCACAATTTTTAGAGCCATTCTGTATGAAGCCTCCAACGCTGCTTCATTCTGACGAGCGAAGTGAACACTTTAATCGATACGAATGGCCTTCAGAGAAGCTTCTTTTCACTTGAAAAAGTCCAAGCTTTTGTCCACTAGATGGCTGTGGCAAGACTCAAAAAGGACCTTCAGTTTGTTTGGCTTCATACTCTAATGACTCAAAACGTTTCTGCAAACGACACATTGCGGCTTGACCACAGAGTTCTGAATGATGCTTGTGAAACACATCTTGAGAAAGGCTTCATTGTACGTACGCTTCTTGGCAGACATAGTGCAAACAGGAAACCGCCTTGAGAGTCACGGAGCAAGAGCGACATATGGATATCCCCCACCGTAGCTACGAAATGAGTGACTGGTTGTGGTTGATGTGTTTACTGTAGCAGACCACCGCAAGTGTGATCAGTGTTGCTGCTCACCAAACTGGTAAAAACCCAATTAGCTAATTCAAATATGTGACAATAAATTTTATTCTCCAGAATCCTTTGTGACCCCGCGAGAAACCTCAAACGACCCCCAGGGCGTCACGACCCCGAGGTTAAGAACCGCTGGCCCATGCTCTCACTTGCCCATTCTTCCAATATTTATTTATATCTTGCACTAACTGCCTCCTCCTTTAGTTTATAAACCTTCACCTCTTTTTTACTTGCTGTTTCCATTCTCCTTGTATCCCATTTACCTTTTACTCTCATTGTAGCTACAACTACAAAATTATCTGATATATCTGTGGCCCCTCTATAAACACATACATCTTGAAGTTTACATGTCAGTCTTTTATCTACTAATACATAGTCAAACAAACTACTTTCATTACGCCCTATATTATACCATGTATACTTTTTTATCATTTTTGTCATCAAAATATACATTACCTGTAACCAAACCCCTTTCTATACAAAGTTCAGTCTAATTCCCCCATTATCATTTACACCTGGCACTCCAAACTTACCTACAGTGATTTATACAGCTTTTAAAAACCTATACACTGTCTTTGTTATGACTTTTTTGCCTTTAAGTTAGATATAAAAAAAAAAATTGTTCCAAATTTTAGGGGTCACAAAACTTTCCTATTTCTACAAAATTGTGAAGATGAACAATGCTCTAGCTAACATCAGATGAAAGATAAAGGCTATATACTGTTAACCCATTTTTTTTTTAGAAAAATGTAAGTAGATTCAATAATTAAAAATGATGAAATTAGTGATTTTTTTTGTTTTTGTGGGGAAAAAAAAACAAAGCTGTAAAAGATATCGGAAATCCTCCATGAGTGGTTGTAGAGCCATCATTACTCAATAATGTTTGCAAAAATCATGGCAATCCTATTAATACTTTTCGCAAAAAAATGGCACACAAAGTCAATAACTTATTTCTCAGTTATTAATATTTTTTTCTGTAAAACTCTATGGATACGGCGTACTAAATCTCAACGTGTAACATACAACTACACTTGTTGAGACCTCAGAGGCGACTGAGCTAGCATGAGTCCCTGCACTTGAATGGAGGTGTCAGAGATGTTGCTATGTAGTGTTGTTTTAATGAAATAATCATAAAAATCGTAAATTTTGCAGAAATAAAAAAAAAAACTAATTGCCAACATGTATTATTTAAGGAAAAACATACTTAGACATATGATAGAAACAAGCTCATTACACCAAAATGTTGCCAGAATGATGCACTATTTTTTTGGTAAGAAAACATATTTTTCCATTATTTTTCAATCTTCCTTTCTTAATCACTAGTAAAAGGCTAGCCCCTCCCTGAACATCTCCAATAATCTCTCTCTCTCCTCTACACTCCTCTCTTCTCCAGATGCATACACACTTATTATGACCCACTTATATTTCCTCTTATCCTTCCAAAACTGATCCTTCAACATTATTGCTACCCCTTCCTTAGCTCTAACTCTCTCAGATACTTCCGACTTAATACCATTTCTTTCTCCCCACTGAAACTTCCCTACCCCGTTCAGCTTTTTTCACTTAGATCTAGGACATCCAACTTCTTTCATTCATAACATTAGCAATCATCTCTTTCTTATCATCTGCATTACCTCCACGCACATTAAAAAATCCAGCTTTATAAAATTGTTTTTCTTATTTTTAGTAATTTATACAGGAGAAGGGAGTTACTAACTCATTGCTCCCGGCATTTTAGTCGCCTCATATCGATGTGTTTACATATACGTGTACATGTATATTTAGTGTGCCTAAGTGTAGAGAAGTAGCAAGACGTACCTGTTTTATTGCGTGTTTATATGACAGAAAGGAAAAACACACCAGCATTCATACAATTGTGTAAAACAACTACAGGTTTCCGTTTCACACGCATTTGGGAGGACCATAGTACCTTCCTGGGTGGTAGGTCTCTACCAACCTACTACCTACATTGTTACCCTACAGAAAACAAACTATTAGAATGATCACCCAGTGATGTTCCACACAACACAATCCACCACCATTCAAGTCTTAATTTACCTTTTTTTTTAAATACACTCGTGTGCAACAGAACATGTAAATACAACAAATGAAATAAGTATCTCTTTGACATATTATGTGTTCGCCTCAACTTATCTAGGGAATACATGTAAATAAAGGGACTTAATATATGGAACTTCATTCCGGAAGAAGTAAAAAGTTTCCCTTCTGCCATCTGCTGCTGCTGCAAAAATATATGTTTAATTACAAACTGCCTACTTCCTTCTAGGCCTGAGACTAGATTATTATTATTATTATTATATTTGTCATTTTCATTAACGTTGACAATCATTACTCAGAAGAGAAGCGGAAGTGTTGGGGAAATCATAAAACAGACTGCAACTCAAACAGTGAACGACGGTATTCACAACTGCCTTCCCTCCGCCTGCCCACCTCCTCTCCTCCGGCCCACCTTTCCTCTGCCTGTCCACCTTCCCTCCACCTTCACACCTTCCCCCCTCCTGCCCACCTTCCCTCCGCCTGCCCACCTTTCATCCTTTTGCCCACCTTCTTTCCGCCTGCCCACCTTCCCTCCACCTGCCCACCTTCCCTCCAATTGTCCACCTTCCCTCCACCTGCCCACCTTCCCTCCACCTGCGCATCTTCCCTCTGTCTGCCTACCTTCCCTTCACCTGCCTACCTTCCCTTCACCTGCTCACCTTCCCTCTGCTTGCCCATCTTCCCTCCATCTGCCCACCTTTCTTCTACCTGCCCATCTTCCCTCCATCTGCCCACCTTTCTTCTACCTGCCCATCTTCCCTCCTCCTGCGCATCTTAACTCCGCCTACTCACCTTCCCTTAACCTGCCTATCTTCCCTCCACCTTCCCACTTTCCCTCCACCTGCCTATCTTCTCTCTACCTGCCCAACTTCCCTACACCTGCCCACCTTTCCTTCACCTGCCAACCTTCCCTCCAATTGTCCACCTTCCCTCCTCTTGCCCACCTTCGCATCTTCCCTCCGCCTGCCTACCTTCCCTCCACCTGCCTATCTTCCCTCCTCCTGCGCATCTTCCCTCCACCTGCCCACCTTCCCTCCGCCTGCCCATCTTCCCTCCGACCGGTCATCTTCCCTCCACCTGCTTATCTTCCCTCCACCTGCCCAACTTCTCTCCACCTGCCCACCTTCCCTCCACCTGCCCAACTTATCTCCACCTGCCCACCTACCCTCCACCTGAGAACGTGCTCCCACCCGTTCATTCCCTTTTACATCGTGTTACCCAAATGTTGTAGGTCGCCTCCAGGTTCAAACTAGATTATTATATCTTGTTTAAGTAAACATTCCACTCCTGTATAAGAAAGCACTAGTTACTATGTTACGGTAGAATTAAGGAAATATTAACAAAACAAGAGTATAAGACAAACTGAAACTGGTCAATAGGGCGTAAATCTAATGTGAGACCTGGGAGTGATAATGTTGTACAAGCATTCTATGAAGGCGATCATGGGGTGATTGCACACAAACTAAGGACGATAGGTATAATGTAGAAAGCAGGCAAGTGATACCTCGAGACAAGGTCCTGGCCCTTCCGCTGTTTCTTATGCTAGTAGCAGACATAGATAAAACACTCGTTACAGTTTCGTATCATCATTTGTTTATGATACCAAAATAAGCATGAAAAACAACCTCGGTATAAGACAAGGAAAAATTGCAACAATGTAATGACAAAGTTTGTAAGTGGGCAGTGAAGAATAACATTAAGCTCCAGCTAGGTTCTAGCTGCTTATATGTAGAAAGAATGAAGAACTCAAGAGACATTGTATATAGAACCCAAGATAAACAAATTACACGAGACGAGCACGTGGAATACCCGGGAGTAATTATGTCGCCTGACCTTTCTTTCAAAGAACAGTATAATGCAAATGTGATGACAGTAAGGAAGATGACAGGTTGGATAATGAGAACTTTCAAAATATGTGAAATAATGCTAACAGTAACTCTTTTCCAAACACTTATATTAAAGGGCTCGTTCAGGGCAGAGAAAAGTTTAGAACCGGAATAAGTACAGAGATTATTTACGGCTCACATTGAGCCAATAAAGTGTTAAAATTACTGACAACACCTCAGAGAGAGAGAGAGAGAGAGAGAGAGAGAGAGAGAGAGAGAGAGAGAGAGAGAGAGAGAGAGAGAGAGAAAAAAAACATACCTGGAAAGTACTTGAGGGACTAGTCTGAAACTTGCACATTGCCATAACACAGTGGAGTGAGATATACGGGAAACAACTGTAAAATACGCCCAGTGAAAAACAGGGGCGCTGTGGGCACAATAAGGGAACACTGTATCAACCTGTGTGGTACCTGACTATGCAACATCTTAGCAAATAACCACAGAAGTATTGGTTTATCAAGTGTAGATATTAACAAGTACCTCTGCTAAGTGCCAGATCAAACAAGAAGTGATGGGGGCCAGCGGGCCACCAGCAGCAATGGCCTGGTTGACTAGGCAAGCCCGAGACAAGCCTGGCCCAGGGCCTGACTCTCGGAGCAGAACAGCTGTGTGTGTCTGACAGAGAGAGAGAGAGAGAGAGAGAGAGAGAGAGAGAGAGAGAGAGAGAGAGAGAGAGAGAGAGAGAGAGAGAGAGAGAGAGTGGACAGAGAGAAAGAGAGAGAGAGAAAGAGAGCGTTTGTGTGTGAGACAATACGCAGAGGGAGGAGGAGATGGAGTGGAAGGAGAGGAAGAGGTGGGGTGGGTAATAAAGATAGAAGGAAGCAGGCAGACAAAGGCCAATAAAACTTGCGAAAATGATCAGTCATCACTTTCTCAGAAATACTGAATTTGTTCTCACATTCCTCACAAAGAAAACCAATATTCGCTGCATGTATTATACATTGGCTCATAAAATCGTACTTAAGTGTCCAATGTCCCATATTATTATGGCAATTTGTGTTATATAAAAGTTCTGAGAATTTTCGTTGCATTTCTCTAGTCTCTTTAATGTGATGGATCTCAGCGTGTTAATAACACCAACTTAAATTGATGCTCTCGGGTTTTGCACAGAAATGGTCCAAAATATATTAACTTTTAAATGTAATTAAACTCAGGTAGTTAACATCATGCTTAGAGCAATTTTAATTTTTAATGGAAGTGAATGTAATTAATTATTATTAAATAATTGTAAATGAAATTTTAGATTAAAAATTATTGTAATTGACTGTGGTGGGATTATAGCTGCTTATAGTACATGACGTCACTGATGCAGTGTGATGGGTAATGACAAAGTGAAAGTGATTACACCTCAAATGGTTCATAACTATACATCCAGAGGTGATTCTCGTTGTTGGGTCACGTTTAGTACTTGTACTGCCGAGAGTTATGTATGCGGGGGCTTTGTGTGTGTGTGTGTACTCACCTAATTGTGGTTGCAGGGGTCGGAACGTAGCTCCTGGCGTGTGTGTGTGTGTTTGTTTGTGTGACTGTGGCTCCTCAGTCGGGTCCAGACTTGTTGAAGAATGGACACATTGTCACTTTAAAAAAGGTAACTTACTCTTGTCTTGTGTCAAAAGTTTTTATTATTATCATCACTTCTAAAAAGCAAAATTCTGAAAAAATGGTGTGAAACTTTAGAGACAAAGTTAATATTTGAAAACATTAAGACACTAGTTATGAATTCAAGAATGAATAAGCGTTCATAAGTTACATCAACAATTCTGACTCGAAGACGTCTTCGGATGAGTTATAAAATAAATGAGGAGAAACCATTTATTGTTATAATTTATGATAATAATAAAGAATATATATCCTTTTGGATATATCTTCTTTATTATTATTAATACAGAAGATATATCCTTTTGGATATATCTTCTTCATTAATATTATAACTTAGTTGACTCTCAACTTTGTTTTGTAATATTTTATGAAGTTTTATAAAGGCCAAGTGAAAAGTACAGCAGGACAATGGGAATGGGATAACTACATCGCCAATATTATCATTTCCCATCACCTTTTATATTACAATTTTCACCACTGTTACGTGAGTGATATTGCTTAACATTATAACCCAATTTATTAATATTATTTACATAAGGATTAACGAGAAAGCAGGTAATGTATTAGTATGTTGCTAGTGAGAAACTCTTGTTTTTCCTTTTACACTGTATGGTACTCATTTATTGATTGCAGCTTAGAACAAGAGTGTATTGAGTGTAATAAGAATGGAAACTTCAGTGGAAGATTCATTATCACGACACCTGAAGCACTAAATTTAGTGTTTGTCAAGAAAGTCAGTGAGAGAAACGTTGGTAAGTGCAGGAGCTGTGAAGGCTACTTCAAACCTTATCACACACATAAAATGTTTTGATGACAAGTATGAGGAGCATTTAAAAAAAAGCAAGATAGTGCACAAAAGAAAATTACTGAAACAGCTACTAAATGTGTCAGCAATCATCTATCTTATCATATCTGAAGATAATTTAGTGAGGTTCAGCCCGTTCCTGTTGGATGATTCACTGACTTTCTTCAGTAAAATATTTGAGGCAGTTGTTCATGATAAAGAATTCGAAATTATTTATTTGGATTTTAGTAAAGTGTTTGAGAGAGTACCACACAAAAGACTGTTAAAGAAAGTGGCAGCTCATGGCATTGGAGGAAAAGCCCTGTCATGATCAAGGCGTGGCTGACCAATAGAAAAGCAGTGTGCATAAATGGGGTGAAATCTGAGTGGGGACCAGTAACTAATGGCGTTCCACAGGGATAAGTCTTAGGTCCATTGATGTTCATAACATACATTAATGACCTTGACGAGGGAATAAAATGTGATATGAACAAATCCGCTGATGTCACGGAAATAGGCATGATAATTGATTCAGAGGAAGATGTCACTGAATTTTAGGAGGGGTTAGAGAAACTCATGTCGTGGTCGGAAAAGTGGAAGATGCAGTTCAGTGTAGATAAAGGCAAAGTCATGAAGCTTATAAACTAAATAACTTGGCCATACAGAATGCGAAAAGGACTTTGGAGATATGGTAATCAGCAACCTGAACCAAGAGAGCAATGCCTAAGTGTACGTAATAAGGAAAACTGATTACTGCGACTTATATCAAGAAGTTTAAGCAACAGAAATCCAGGGGTTATACTACAGCTCTTCACATAAATAAGGCCTCATTTAGATTATGCAACTCAGTTCTGGTCTTCATGCTACTGGATAGATATAAATTCGTTTGAGAATTTCCAAAGAAGAATGACTACATTAATCCATTGCATAAGAAATCTTCCATACAAAGAAAGAGATTTAAATCTCTTAACCTACATTCTCATGCAAGACGTAAAATGAGAAGAGACATGTCTGAAGTGTATAAGTGGAATATGGGCATAAATAAGGGTGATACAAATAAGGTTCTGAGAATATCCCTTCAAGAAGGAGCTCGAAATATTGGATTCAAACTGGATAAATTAGATTTAAAAAGGATATAGGAAAGTACTGGTTTGTAAATAGATTAGTCGATAAGTGGAACAGTCTACCTAGTAGGGTCATTGAAGGCAAAAACGTGGGTATCTTCAAATATAAGTTAGATAAATACATGAATGAGAAGGGTTGGATTTGTGTGGGACTTTCACTTGAGTTAGCAGTGTTATCAAAGCATGTTCCTTAGATAGCATTGATAATGGGTTGGGCGAATATTTTTGTTAGTGGATTTGGGTTTGACAAGGACCTGCCAAGTATGAGCCAGTAGGCCTGCTGGCCTGCTGGTCTACTGGCCTGCTGGCCTACTGTCCTACTGGCCTACTCCTTTCTTCTGTGTATGTGACCAGCTGCCACTAAATATTATGGAGAGTTCTACTTTCCGGGATCTTCTAGAAGCAGAACCGAAATTTGTGATTCATAACGGTCAACAATTAGAACTGCATTTTTCCAGCATACACAAGAAAGATGGAGGCAGCAATAAAATAATTCCAAGATCTAAGGCGAGCTGTCTTACATTAGATTTTTGGACCAATCGCGATATAATATAATTTCCAGGTAGCAATTCAGTTCATAAAACAAATGAGAACTAATGTTATGAATTCTTGACTTCAGTAGAACAATTACTTATACGATGGTGGACCATTAC
Organism: Cherax destructor; assembly: GCA_009830355.1. Classification (NCBI taxonomy): domain Eukaryota; kingdom Metazoa; phylum Arthropoda; class Malacostraca; order Decapoda; family Parastacidae; genus Cherax; species Cherax destructor. The sequence goes on from WNWK01006322.1 coordinate 18,776, forward strand.
GTCTTTAGAGGTAAAGTAAAGAAAGTTATAGCAGACAATGCCTGCTCTAAATATATAATTTTGGCTTTTGATATGATTCCCTGGTTTTATGGGAAAGAGATGGGAAGCTTGCATATTCTTGGACTGCGAGAAACCATTTGGTGCTGTACATCACAAAAGACTGCTGCAAACACTTGAAGTGCAAACAAGAATAACAGATAATATATTCCTATGAATCAAAGAGTATCTTAGTAGAAGGAAACATAGAGATGTCAAAGTGGGGCAGAGTGACAAGCAGGGTTCTGCAGTGATCGGTGTTAGGACCAGTAATGTTTGTGATATATGTTAATGACATACCAGATGGGACTGATACATATATCTTTGTTTGCTGATGATGTAAAACTTACGAGTGAAAAAAAATGAGGATAAGATAGGATTACCAATGGATATGATAAAAAAACTGCAAGATTGGTCAGATAAGTGGATACTTGAATTCAACCCCAACAAATGCACTGCTATGAAGAGTACAGAGTATCGGGACAGACTGTAGACCTCACTAAAAGAGAAAGACCTAGGGGTGAGCATAGTGCCAAGCATATCGCTGGAGACATACAACTGAATCATATTTGCAGCCAATGTTCGCCTGGCAAAAGTAACAGTAGCCTTTAAGAAATATCTACAAATTCATTCAGAACCTCTATGTAAGATATGGGAGGCTTTTCGAGTACGCAGGACCAACATGGAACCCACACCTGATAAAGCAAGTTAAGAAACTGAAGAATGTGCAGAAGTATGAAGTGAGACTGGTCCCAGAGATAAGGGATTGGAGCGATGAAGAGGCACTAAACGAAAATCATCCCAATGGCATTAAAGCTGAACAAGGAGAGACATGATAACCGGATACAAAATTCTTGTGAGAATTGATAGGGCAGATAGGGATAGACTAAGAGGCACGAAAGAGTAACATGAGGGGGGGGGGGAGGTGTTACAGCCGGAAGTTAAGCTAAATGGATGTCAAAAAATACTTTTTCGGCCTTAGGGTGGTCAGGAAGTGGAATGATCTTGATGTGGTGGAAGCTGGTCCTATACATAGTTTTAACAGCATATACAAGAGAGCCCACGAGGCTTGGCTGAGAGCCTCTGACAAATGGCAAGCTGAGAAGAAGGGTACCTACAGTACCTACAGTACACATTGTTATTCGTGACTCAGCGAAGATCTCATTCAGAAAACTGTTGTCCATAGAGTGATGTCATTTCCTGGATCCCACACAGTTATATACATCACCGAGATTATTCAAGAAGCAATGCATGAATTCAACATTCTAACTTCCAAAATTTATTTGGTAGCACGAAATAATGGTGCCAGAATAGAACAGTTAACAGTGTTTTCTACCATTACTTCAACTAGTTACTCATGACTGAATTCTGGAGCAGAGAGTAATAAAAGACATCACTGTGAGCTACTTCAGTAGCTTTCCTTTATCCTGCGGTAAACTAGATGTTCTTCTATAACAAAATGAACTACCAAAGCACAAGCTCATTCAAAATGTGTCTACAAAAACGAATATCACTTAATATTAGATCATAAACGAAGTAAATAGAAACACATTGCCAAGTTCTCATTTTTGCTGTAAATATTTTACAAAACAACTGTACGTCTCAGTGAAAAAAATTATCTTGTCTTAGAAATACTGCCTTAAGGACAATATATGAAACATTTCATCAACAAAGCTTAGGGTGATACAAGATCTTCATGTTTGAGTAACACACTATTGTCTCTCAAAGAGTCAATGTTACCTTGGTTCGAGAGTTACACCAATACATTCCTAGATCCCCGATTTAAGAATATCTTCTTCAATGTCATTGCAGCGGATGAGTCAAAATAATAATTGACAGAATTTAGAATGAACTGAATCTCAGTAGAGAATTTAACAGCTAAAGAACTCTAAAAATGCTACTGGTTAACTAGCAGCATCGAGTGTTGAGAAGAAAGTCATGATGATATAAAAAGGATTGAAGAACTTGACCTGCTATATTTTGATGAATGTTGTGAAGAAATTGTAGCCAACATTTCCAGCAACAGGACATCACAAACATCTGCTTGAGGATACTTTTCCAAATCATAAAGAGTAGCATCCAAACACAAACACTCTGGTATTCGTGTTGTCACGAACAAACACAGTAGATAAATATATGGTACTGGTGTAATTGCCTAAAGAAGGAAATCCACTAGAGTGGTGGAGAGAAAATATGAAAGTTCTTCCAATATGGGCAAACCTAGGCAAATCTACTCTCCTCATAGGAACAGATGAACTTCCAAAAATGGGTAGATATTGATATTTCTTAACATCAGCTCCAGATTTTTTTAGATATCCTCGAAGGGGCACATTGAAGAGGTCTGTTTTTTTTTTTCTTCCTACTTTTTAATTTTATTTTGCTCATAACTCCAGAACACCGCATCCATTGGTTTCATATATTTAACACTAGTGCACGGAAAAGAGGATTAAATTCTATGAACTGGCGCGTTCACGTGTACTATCGCCAAAGTTATTAAATCCATTCCAATTATCTTGGAATGGCTCAGATAACTTTCCAAATCAAAAGTGGTGGAGCTTCAAACGTTCATAAATGGTTCCAAAAAAATCGACGAAAGCGAACAAAGAAATTCAGATGTGTAGGAGAAGATTTGAACATTTTATTTGTGAAATAGTTGTAAATTTTAGTTCCCGTTCAGTCATGTTAAATAAATTTCAGTTTACATCTTTTAAACCCAAGAAGGTTCTTTGATGCTGGTTAGGGGCTCTTGATCTAAGGAATTGGATATATATTCCAATTCCTTGATTCAAGCCTGAATGCCTTCCATTTCCCGAGGCACTTTATAACCATGAGTTTAGTGATCCCTCATAAATGTAATAATTATAACGTCTTCAGAACGGCTTAAAAATATAATGGCTGATACATCTTAGGGTCAGGACAGTGCCTATTAAGCTTCGTTTGCGTGCTGGAAAAATTTTTTATGTAGTAAATTTATATATAAAAAAAAGCTTGGAATCGTTGAATCTGTGTCTTAATTGGAGAGTAACTCATCTGACCGGATAAACATTATCAACAAAGGTGTGACTCTCAATTTTTACGCTGCCATTAGGTGTTATAAATCCCAAATTTCCCAATTTTATTAAAAATAGGGACATTCATTGTATACTCAATAACTAAGGAATGCTTCTTCTGACTGGCTTCAAAATCTTATTGAGGATGCATTCTATAATTAGGATGATAACTCATAAGTTTAGTTCTTTTAAATAGAAATTTGGAATTTTAGTGAAAACAAAAATCGAGTCGTTGGAATCAGATCAATTACTCGAGAATGCTTTTTTTGATTGACTTTTAACTTTCCATTGATGGGCTTAATTAAAACACATCTGGTCACTCACTGAGATGTGTAAATTTTAATTCGCTAATTTCATTTTGAAAATTGCTTCCAATGTAATAACTTGCGAATGCCTCTTTCGATCAGCTTCAAACCCTAAATGGTGGTGTATCTTAATAAGAAAGATATTTGCTATTTTTCAGCAGTGTGGCTTCCAAATTGCCAATATTTTTCTTGCCAATGTTATTAAATTTGGTTATTTAAAATATTAACATAAAACATTTTTCTTATAGGATTGAAGGGAATTTGATATATATTGTAAATGCGAAAAGCACATGGAAAAAAATCCGAGGCTTTCTGCCGTTTTCAAGTTTTACGAAGGAAGACTTTCCGATATTTCAGAATATATTCGGAAGCATTTTCATTTGCTTTGTCAAAAATCTTCGATTATTACTCAAGAATGCTTTATTTGATCGGCTTCAACGTTTGTGTAATGTATACTGGGCATGATTCATGGGATTATTTGCTTGCATAGATGCTTGATGTACAGTGCTACGAAGACCATTCACATTTATGTTTCAGTGTTATTGCTGTACAAAGGTTTCTCTGTTTTGCCATTTTGCCATTTTTAACCTCAAAATAATGTAGAATTATTTTACCTTACTGCATTACTTTCCTCCTTGATGCTGGTGAGAGGCTCTTGATCTAAGGAACTTGAATAATCTTTCCCTTGCTTGCATCAAATCTGAATTCCTCCTGTTTTTAAGGAGCTATATAACCCCTAAGGATTTAGCTATTTCTTCTAATTAAAATACAACAATCCTGAAAGGCATTATTCTTCAATGTCTGATGTAACATGAAGTGGATGTAACGTTTCATATGTTAAGGCTGTGTTGGCACAAATTTTGTTGCATTCTGTGCAATAACCAGAAAATGCTACTGGTCAGTTTTACACGCTTTGTACTGATGTTTTTACCAAGGTTGTGAAAGTTATCATATGCCAATTATATTAAACTGATTTTTTTTTGTGAACTCAGTGTTTGACTATTTGATTATCCCAGGTTATATGAATTTAATATTCAATTATGTGTCTAACAACTTTGTGCCCTTTAGACCATTCTTAAAATTAGGCTTAAATAAATCTTACTTTGAAAGCTGGTCAATCTTTAGAGAAAAGTTTAGACATTTTAGTCTTTGTCGGAATTAGTTCGCCTTTCTGGAGGAAATTAAAAAAAATAGATACTGCCGCATATATTTTGCTTCAAGCTTCCCATGCTCATGACGTGATAATACAACTGAGCGGATTCAAACTTAGTGTGCTTGTGCATTTTAGGATACATTGGTCTCTTTGAAATGTTTGAATTAGATTTGGACCGTATGTTTTAATTTATATTTTTTATTGAAATTTGGATATTATCTTCCATATGACTTATAGATATCGTTTATGATTGTCTTCAGATCTTGAACACAGTCGTCCCCCTGGTGGAGGTTAGGTGAAATTTTATTTTCTCCACAATGGCAAATACTTACCGGCGCCGTGTCAACACTGTCTGTGTGGATTTGATTAAAGGTGCTGTGTATCCTGACAATGCTGAGGTCATCTTCCCATTGACTATACGTGACACCTTCGGAATCCCGAATGAGGCCTTATATGATATCTCCTTGAATAGGGCGGCCAGATTTTTTGTCAAGTTCAACTCCACCAGTGTGTATGAAGCAATGGTGGACAAGTTTCAAGAGAAGAATATAGTCATCAATTCGGAATTCGAGGTGCGTATGCGTGACGTGTCGGCGCATTACTCTTGGATTCTTGTGAAGAACATCCCTTTCGAGACAGATGAATTAGATGTTCAGCGAGTGTTCGACCAGTATGGGACAATCCACGTAGCCAATGTTGGTCGGTGGCAGCAGGGTATTTACGCTGGAATGCTGGAGGAATCATACTCCCTCAAAATGACTTTGAGGAAGCCTATCCCATCATACGTCCAGATGCAAGAGTTTCGTATCCATGTATATGTATCGTATGCCAGACAGGAAAAGACGTGCCAGCTCTGTGGTGCCCCGGGGCATGTGGCAGCTTCGTGTGACCAATGCAGAGAGCGGCAACCTGGACGTCGAGATGATGGGGTGTCTCGTTCCGAGGCGGACCCGAGCGAGAAGACCAAGACGAGTGTAATGTCGGATGTGGACACGGTTCTTGATACTGAGGATGTCCCTCAGAGTTGGAGTGAGGCTGTTGATGCTGCTGAGGAGGCCATCCTGACTTACTCCAGCACTGCAGGAAGGGGTGAAGGATTGTTCTCAGGTTGCCATGGTGGGTGACTTGTTGGAGGTGGTCTCTGAGTTGCTGAGGCCCTGTTTCGAGGACATCCAGAGCCTCCTTGAGAGCCCATCTCCGGCGGGTGTTTTGGGTCTGGACGAGGACTCACCTGGTGTTTCGGCGAGTCCTGAGTGTGAGATTTGTCCGGTGGAGGACTTTGTTGACTCTGTGCCTGAGGTGGTGGCTGAGGTGGAGGTGCATAGGGAGGAAAGCCTTGGGGATATGGAATGTGTGGGAGAGTCCTGCAAGCGACCCAGTGGGGCTTCTGAGGATGTCATAACCCCAGGCCAAAGGTCTTGTAAAATGGCCTGGAAGGATGTAGTTTAGGGGAAGAAGGTCGTGTCCCAAGGGAGGAATGGTGGGGTAGGGGTGAAAGGAGGTAGGGCGCATAGTGGGGCCTCTGTGCCATGTGTGATAGGATTTGTGCGCTGAAGTGGCAAACCCCCTTTGACCTTTTCAGGTGTTTCAACTTGAATGTTAATGACCTCCGGGCTGAAGTTCGGAGGAGATGGATTGAGGTGACGCTCAGATGGTTGAATGTTGATGTATGCTTTATCCAAGAGCATAATTATAGGTGTGGTAGGGATTTGTGTTTGACAGGATATAAGTGTTATTATTATTATAATCAAAAGAAGTGCTAAACCACAGGGGTTATACAGCGCGGCTGGTCAGGACAAGATGCAGGGAGAATGGATTGTAAGAGGGAGATGGATGATTAGTAGGGTATGGAGTGCAGCAGGATAGTGGATAGTGCAGGGATAGAGGGTAGCAAGAGATTGAGGTAGAAGGGACTGAGGGGTGTGCTATAGGTAATCTTCTGAGTTTGTGTAGTAAGTCAGTTGCTGTCAAAAAGTCAAGGAGAGAGGCAGGATTAAAGGAGGGCCCATCAGCAAGAAGGGAAGGTAAAGAAAGGGCCGCAGAGCGAAGACGACTTTGGAGGTAAATTCTGCATGCTCGTTGAAAGTGGCAGCAGTCCAACAGAATATGGCAAACAGATACTGGAACCTGACAATGCTCACATAGAGGGACTGGGAGCCTCTCCATGAGTAAGACGAGTGTGGCCGATGCGAAGACGGGAGAGTGTAGTCTCCCAACCTCGATATTGGTGACAAGAAGAAGGCCAGAAATCTATACTCGGTTTAATAGAATGAAGTTTGTTATTTAGCAGGTCAGACCAACGTTGTTGCCAACTGGTACGAAGGTGGATAGCAACGACTAAAAAATAGTCCGTGAATGGAACACCTCTATATGAAACTGGAAGGTCATGTACTGCTGACTGCACAGCAGTGTCTGCCTGTACATTGCCCTGTACGTCAACAAGACGTAGCCAAAGTTGGATACGAAGAACTAAGGGGAGAGGTGTATCAAATTTTCGGATAGCCTGTAAAGCACTAAGGGAGTCTGAAACGACCACAAATGGTGACACAGGCATAGATGCAATACAGATAAGTGCCACAAGAATGACATACAATTCAGCTGTAAATATGCTAGCAGAGGATAATAGATTCCCTCGCACGACGCTGTTCAGAAACACTGCTGCGAATCCAACGCTGTCTGATGACTTAGAACCATTGGTGTATAGTGCGATGGCATAGGAATGAGAATGGAAGTGGTCTAGAAAAAGAGCGAGAAGCCGCCGTAGGTAGTTGGGCTTCCACGCAAGGCAGAGGGAAAGAACAGACACGGACAGCAGGAACTTCCCAAGGGGGTAGGGGAAAGGGAGATGTCACATGAACATAGAAAGGTGGTAGCTGAAGGAAAGACAAGAGCGAATGAAGACGAAGAGAAAAGGGACGAAGTAAACAGGGTCGATGAACAAATAAAGAGCGTCTACTAACATCTGTGACAATCCTATACATGGAAGGATTGCGGAGGTTATGAGGTCATTGCGGAGGTTTTGGTTTAGGTATCTAAAGTTGCCTCCTAGGGTACGTGAGATTGGATATTGTTTTTTACATGGTATTTTGGCGTCTAGGCCTCAGCTTTTTGTGATAGGACTGGCAGGTGATGGGTATTGTCAACACTGGGTTTTGGGATACGGCTTTCCATTTTGTATATTTTTGTGGGAGTCTTGAGAGGGTGAGGGAATGGTTTCTAGGGGTAATACGGGGTGTGAGGGGGGTTTATCGGTGTTAAGATGTTTAAGTCTGAATGTGGTGGGATGCCCTAAGGATGTGCGGCGTGCTGTCATGTATTTGGTATTGGATTTTATTTATGTTTCGTGGAGTATGAGGGAGGTTACCAGTGATGCTAGGATTAGGGCTTTAGCAGCGACATTTTATAGGACTAAGTGTAGGAACCAGGAGTTGTATGGGAGGGTGTGGGATAGGTTTTTTTCTGATGGGGTCGTTGCTGGGTTAACTCCGAGCTATAGTTTTTCTGGGGGGTTTCCAGGAAGGGGGTTGGTCTCTGGAGAGGGGGGGCTGGCAGGTTAGGTGTGAAAGTTGATTTGTGGGTTTTATGTATGGGGGAGGGGGGGGGGGGTGTTGTCGCGGGTTTTCCCTGTTATCCACTAACCCTTTTTTCCCTTTCGGGAAAAGGGGTGGGTTTATTCTTTTTTAGGAGAGTATGTGTGTGGTATGTTTGGAGACTCAGACTTGGGGTTAGTTTATTATTTGTTTTTTAACTTTTGGGTTTCAGGTTTTTTTTCCTATGGGGGTTTGCCATTTGGGGGCCAGGTGTGCGCCCTTAGTTTAGATTTTTTTCTCCTTTTCGGTTTCTCACTTCACAAAAGTTTGTTGAAGTTTTATTGAAATTATTATAGTTATCAATTCTTGTTATAGGGGTTTATTCTTCATTTTTTATATTGTGAGTTGTGTTTGTGGTTATATATTGAATAAAAAAAAACAAGGAACATAGAAATGAGGTATCATGTGGTATTGTTTTATTGTTTAGGTATGTATTGAAACTGAATGGGTCTGATCCGTAGACTCCGTCACCGTGAGGTGTTGGAACCAGGTCAGGGTATCCCTTTAACAAATGTTATGGAGATCTCTCATGTTATGTGTGTGTGCCTAGAATATCTTTATTATTATTGATGGTTCATATTACCAAGAGATTTAGTTGTAATTGTTGTAGGTATATCAATACTTGTATGTTTTCGAGTCCTTTAGGGGTTCCATATTGTGTGTTTAGTTAAGGTATTCTTTGTGTTTTGATTATATATATGTTTGTATAGTATATTATATATGCTCTATGTAATATTTATATATATTGCATATGTTTCCAACTTATGACCACCGAATGCCCTTTTATGTTACATTCAAGTTTCCTTAGTCATTTCTCCGTGGCTTTGCCCCGGGTGTATTGAAATTGTGTATGTAAATAAATGGGAGGTATGATTTTTGCTTTGCAGTACTTTTATACCATCCGTAACACTGTTTTAGTTTGTTAGTCTCATTAGGAGGGCAGTTGGATGTAAGGTTTCTGTAAAATTTCCTTCACTTAATTTTAGCGTGAAATGTGCTACTAATACGGTGACAATATGTGCTTTAAATATATTGTAAACACGGTTTTGTCAGTTAGGTGTAGGGTTAGGGTTTGGATGTATGGGAATGCTTTCCCGGGGTATTCTCCCGTTTTGATGTCTAAGAGTTTGTTTTGTAAAGAAAATGTACATAACAGTGTGTATACTTGACTTAAATTAAGATTTTTGGAGTTTTAGGGGTTCTTATTGGGTGGGTTACGGTTTTTCATAATGTCTACTGTCTTCACACTTTAGGACGTTTCAATCTTATATGTGTTTTAATGTCAATTACGAAATTACCTTATTTCAGGTATATGTACTTACTCTGTTGGAAATTGTAGGTTTCGTTTCTTACTGTTTCTTGATAATTAATTGTTTCTATGTGATGTAATACTGGATTTTAAATAAAATATTAAAAAAAAAAGATCTTTAACATTAATATTTAACTGCATTATCAACCTATGACGCAGTCTGCACTATTCCAATCACTTGCATGGAGGCACAAAGGACTGAACATATGGAATACGTGGATATGTTTATCAGATCACACAGCGACAAAAAATACATCTAGCTGATTCTAGCAATTAGAGTTATGTATACGTGCATTTAGTTCATTTTCACCTTCATCCATTAAGAACATATTTTATAATGTCCTTAGTGTTTTTCATCTATTTTAAAATACTTAACTGTATAATGACAATATGTCAGTTAATTAATATAATTGAACATTTTGTATTTCCAGTTATTACAGTAAAATGTTTATCAATTTTGAAAAAAAAAATCTTTAAATTAATAATTTGAGGATTAATCCAACTGGAAAATTTTCAAATTTTATATTCGTAATATTTTTTATCATGCTTTTATTAGATTACTAAATATGGAGAGATTCAGAAATGTTTTATCTTTCATTTTTAATTTGTAAGCCCCACGGGCGTGCATTTAATTAATGATAAATAATGATATTGTTATCTCCCAGAAATTACATTATTTAACTTTGCAATGTTATTTATTATACATTGTGCTATAAGCATTCTCTTATATATTGAACAGTCATTGGTATAGGCCGAAAACTGGGCATCTAAATCGGAAAAAAATTATATTATATATATATATATATATATATATATATATATATATATATATATATATATATATATATATATATATATATATATATATATATGCACCATGCAGAAACAAGCGGGTATATACAGAGAAAGATCGCAGTCAAGACAAAATTCGCTTGAGAGGTCAGAACATACAGGTGATTGAAATAGCTTTTATCCATGCTTGAGGCTCACTGACGTGCTCAGGATGGGAAAGAAACATGGCTTGTGAACCAGGCTGCCCCATAATATATATATATATATATATATATATATATATATATATATATATATATATATATATATATATATATATATATATAGTCGTTTACCAAACTGGGAGGCCAGATTCGACCCCACGAACATTGTCCCTCCTCAAGAGGCCAAACAATGTTCGTGGGGTCGAATCCTGATTGCCGCAGTTTGGTAAATGATTCAAAACAATTGTTTCGTGGTTTCATTGATATATATATATATATATATATATATATATATATATATATATATATATATATATATATATATATATATATATATATGCAAGGGGCTAGTAACCCCTTCTGTATATATTACTAAATGTAAAATGAGAAACTTTCATTTTTCCTTTTGGACCACCCCGCTTCGGTGGGAAACGGCCGACATGTTGAAAGAAAGAAATATATATAAATGTGTGTGTGTGTGTGTGTGTGTGTGTCGTGCCGAATAGGCAAAACTGATCATTAGCAAGAAATCATTTAAGTCCTTCCTAAAACTTTCAATTATACATTTAAATATTTTTTTTTTAATTTGTTAATATAAGAAGTAATGATTTTGTAACAAAAGAACTATACCTAACCTTATAACAATCGCAACTTAATTTAGCCAAATACAACTAAGCATATTTTATATAAGTTTACAAAAATTTAATAGTAAACAAACAATCAAATATATTTTTTTCTTTATGTTCAGAATGATTTTTGTTAAATTATTGCATACACAAATTTTCGCTTGCCCAATTCGGCAAGAAGTGCGTTGTTATTTAAACCTGTTGCGTCCAGGGTACTAGTTTAGCCTGTTGCACCCTTTCTAGCAACAAAGGGACAAATGGATATCTTGTTCTTGTGGGTTCACTTAATAAGATTGTACACCATATTCTGTCTTGATTATAACACTGAATGTCTCTATTATCACGAGACATTCAATTTATATAATGTAATTCTTTGCTTGACTCAAACCCAACGAGTCAGAAGACATAACACTTTAATAATTCACTCGTACACCGTAGTGTATCCAGGACGTGGTGCATTCACTACTCTCCCATGATTCATAACACTAAGTGAAATAAGGTACTTTCTCCACATAAAGGAGTTCTTAGGAGAGTGTCTCCAAGAACTTTCTCACCATCCTCTTTGAACTGAAGCCACTTAAATACACTCTGTGTAGAGCTAGAGACAATCACAAATACAGCAATGCACACTCCATCTGAGAGACTTCTGCCTGGTACCGTCCAAGGTGCTGGAGGGTCACTAGGGAACCTCAAGTGGAGCCAGAAAGCTAACTCCAATAAGCGAGATGCTTCTCTCACGAAAGGTAAGGGTGGACTGCACTATACCAGACGGAACAGAGAGACGTCATCTCGGATTGAGGGGTTGGTAACTAAATGTCAGTCGGGTACATAACAGCTGTAAAAGTAGTTTAGATCACCGAAACATCCTATCTATTCACTTAGGTAAATAAATTAAGGCCAGATAATATTATAAAGAACAGTATCTTCATTTTAGCTACTATTGAAGATAGAGATAATATAATATTAATTGAAAAAGCCAGTAAAACACGTACATAATACTTGACAGAGTTGGTCTATCAACGAGGGGCGTAACAAAGCTAAAATCGCAAGTTTTGTTTATTAGGGACGACATATATATATAAACACACACCTTATGGTCATATTTGTAATAACATAGAGGACATTTCTGCAGAATCATCTTAAGAATAGCACTTTCACAGTTGCATGAGACTGCCACGTTCTGTTCTGTTAGTTGTACATCAGCGTCCTCCTCCAGATACCTGTATCTACGTCCTGAGCCACTGAGCACCCACATGATTGTATTGTGCTGGATGTGTTGGCCACTGTGATCAGTGAGGGAGTGTCAGTAAAATACAGCCAACTTTCTGTCTGGCCATCTTCAGGGGATGCACTCTCCTTGCCCCCCATTCTTAACTCTTGTTTTTCCCTTATATCCTTTTATAAGGAGGAAATAAATAAGCAGCTAATGTTTGCAACATATAACCATTATATTGTGTATGGAAACAATATACAGCTCAAGTTCCTAACCTTATTTTGAACAATGATAGTTTAATTTTCACGGTGAATGGCAACTAAAAATATAATTTCATGGGTGTTTTATATTTTACATTTTTTTTACATATTTTATATTGTTCAAATTAAAATTAGGACCTCTGTATGTTGTTACCATACACTATATAGTGGTTACATGTTGTGAGCATTAGCTACATGTTTTTTGTCCTCTTCATAGGATATATGTGCAGTGAATGGCTGTCAGTTAATGAACACAATAATGTTCATTCACTGCCTGGCTGCTGGAGAGTGCAGTTGTGTTTTGCACCCCTCTGTTGCCAGCCAAGCGAGCTTACCCTGTGACGCAATGGTCTTCAGTGTGCAGAAGAAAGTTAACACGGTCGGCATTGAACTGCTTAGAGGAATCATCACGCCGACTACTGCACATGTCATGTTACCCATGATCATCACAGATACTTACGGCATCAAAGACAACGAATTGTATGGCATAGCGATGAACAGCGCATATTGTTTTTTTGTCGAACTACTCTCCATCTGTTTACGAGTCGATAGTAGATCGCTTTCAGGATGTTAATGTTGATGTCACCCCAGCTCTATGCATCCGACTGGTGGATGTGTCTAGACATTAAACATGGAATAAGGTCCGCAATGTCCCCTTTGAGGCGGACAAGGCGGATATGTGCAGTGCCTTCAGTAAATATAGATTCATCCATGTGGTCCAACAGGGCAGGTGGGCAACTGGTGTTTACGCTGGATTGCCATAAGGTACGTTCATGCTGAAAATGACTCTCAGAAATCTGATACAGTCTAACATTTGCCTTGAAGAATTTCGGACGCAGCTCATGGTCTTCTATGCGGGGCAAAGGAGGACTTGCCATCTATGTGGTGAATGTGATCACATGGCTGTCGACTGTGGGCAGTGTGGACAGGCCCAGGGGCCGGACCATGGAGCGGGTCAGACTGTGGAGCGAGGAGACGGAGACACCGAACGTGGAGATGGTGATGGACATGTCTCCACCTGAACCTACCGTTACCTTAGTCGTGCAGCCAGTCGATGATGGCATACCAGTGGTGGAGGACAGTGACAAGTTATCAGCTGCATTAGAGTCGGTGAATGACTCAATGTTTTCCCAGATGGAAGACATGGGACCTGTTGCACTGGTGACTGGGACAGTGTAGGTGCCTGTGGATGGCGCAGAGCTAGTGAGTGATGCGAGTGTGGTGGGGACCGGAGGTGATGCAGAGTCCACCAACAAGGTGGAGGTGCAGCTTGTGGAGGCAGAGATCCACCAGGTGGACACCCTGGTGTCCAGCATGGAGGAAGACGTCGTTCCCAGGAAGAGGGCGGCAATGACGTCTGACTCAGATGTCCTGACCACAGCGCAGAGGACAGGGAAGAAGGCTTGGGAAGATGGTAGTGGTGGAAGGGGTGGTGGCACGCGGCAGTCACTGACCATGCAAGGGGGGGGTGCTTGTCCCGAGTGGTGAAGGTGGCAAAAGTGGGTTGCATGCCCCTGTGGGGCAGGCAAAAGGTGTGAGGCAGAGGGGGCGAAAACCTTGAGCTGGCCTCAGGTGCATGATGCTTAATGTTAATGGGTTGTGTGTGAGTCAGAAGCGTGATTGGTTGAGTATGTATCTGTGCAGGCCTCGTGTGGATGTTGCATTTGTATAGGAGCATAATTGTAAGGTTGGTAAGGTGAATTTGTATCGTGAGTTTGTGGCGCCTTCAGCACGACTAAAAGGGGAAGTGGCGGTTTTGGTCGGGGTGACAAGCCTGTTCGTTCTGCTCTGGTGGGAGGCGGGGCGTGAGGGTTGGGTCGTGAGAGTGGATGTTAAGTGGGGAGAGAAGTGCATGACTTCTTGCGAGTTTATGCTCCTGCAGAGAATGTGGCACAAGTTAAGGAGGGGTTTGTTAGGGACGAGTTGGTGTACTTCCTGCACAGTTTGCCATCGGTAGCGTTAGTTGGGGGGGATTGGAACTGCATTGTGTGAAGGCGGATGTAACACCGTGAGGGGCAGGCTTTTTTGGGAGCTCTAGGGACCTGCTTTGGGATGTTAACTCACAGGATGCATTTAGTGGGGCTCTGTGGCAGGTGGAACACACTTATGTCAGGGCAGGGTATGGGGCATGGCTTGATCGGATTTACTTCACACACTACAGGGTTTTTCTTTAGTGTGTATTATTTATGTGCTGTTTAAGTATCATTTGTTCTAGGACAGCACCTTATTTTTTTTTGCTTATGGTGGCTGGTGAATGTTTTCTTTTATCCTGTTAAAAGGTGATGATGGTTCTTAGATACTAATAGGAGAGTCCCTTATGAGAGTATTTTTCCAGATATTTTTTGTAAAATTGTGTAATATGTTTTTAAATAAAAATATATAAAAAAAAAAATCTGGTGATCTCTATCGAGAAGTTGAAAAGTCGAAAAAGTGTCATTAGAAATTGCGAAAGTTTTGTCCAGCCTTACCTGTAAGTAGAATGGGGTCCCTTGGCCATCCACTCTACCCACTGACTAATCAAGAGTGTCCTACAACAGTTCCCTTGATATTATATACAGAGCTCTATAAAGTAAATTGTCCTTGGATAATCTCGGGTCTCTAGAGTCTATCCCTGGAAATTGCTTCAAGCTCAACAAAAGGTAGCAGTAATAACTAGTATATATCCTGCCCTGACTTGACTTACAAAAAACTGAGACAATGACAATCACCACGTCTTTTAAATACCTGTACTGCAGTCCTACCACAGAGAATGACTACTCATTGGCTGGTTGTAACCGTCTGCTGACTCCGTGTATACTCAATGAGACTTTGTTGTTATTGTTGTTGTTATGGCGTTCCGACTACGTTCGAATTCGTGGATCCTGACAAGGTTGCCACTTGGGAAGGTTCAACAGCCCTATCAGACCCTCAAAGAGTATTTGATAAGGCTGGTTCAACCTTACAGAAATTAAAAGATAGAACAATCAATGATAACATAAAGAAATACAAAATTACACACCAATCGAGAAATCACTCACGTGATAGGCGATCGGCCTTTAAAAGAAATGTATTAATAACTCCAGGTCTTCTGGAACGAAATCTTAGCAGCACCGTAGTAAGTAAACCCGTATGAAATGACAAAGGATTTATTTCATTGTCTTATGTGCCAAACCTTTCCTGTGTAATTATCACAGAGTAGCCTGGCTAAAGTACTCACTTTCGTTTAATTAAAAATTAATAAATAGGGCAGTGAGGTTTTGTGAGGAAGAACATGCGCCTCAACGATACCGTAGGAGAATAACCGATTAATAACCAGAAACGTTCTGTTGTTTTTTATTTCCCAGGAACGTATTTTTATGTTCAATTTCCCATCACCTGTAGATAAGATTTCTTGATAAGCAATATACATATCTAGTGAATGGACGGGTGCAAAACACGAGATTTAGAGCTGCTAGTGAAAATCAGTGAGTAGGTTAACTGCTGCTAAGGAGAAGCAATAGAGTCAGCACTGTCCCTGGGGTCGACAGTTTGACTGGTGACCTTCTTATAGTGTAGTCGGTAGTGGGTGAAGGCACAGCCAAGCAAAGTTTTAATTTACACTTTATGTTGCGCAATAACTCAAACTTTTCTTCCGTTTTGTCGTGCGAGCGAGGAAAAAAATAACGACACAGCTTGCCTCTTGGGCGTTTCATTAGTGAGAGAGGAGAAAGCATGACTTTCCCCCCCCCCCCCCACAAGATTTTAGAAGAACGGATTCGTTTCAGTATTATTTCACAAATATTCGTGACACATCAACTTTATTATTGCTCAGAGATATGGTAATGTCAAAGTCAAAAGAAATCCAAGACACATGTCATCAAAAGGATGATATTTGTCGAGTAAGGTTACTCATTACTGGCTTATGAAACATTTTCTAACGCAGTTACTTTTTTTGAACGGATTGCTCCTACACAATAAATAAACCTTTCATCAACATTAAACGAGACATCGACAGAGTAGAAAATAAATTCATTAGAAATTCACTTCACTAAAGTATTTATGGTCTTAAGCTCCTTGCTACTAGGAGTTCAGGAGGAAAGTTTATTGATGGGGCTTCTACTTTTCTAGAATCCATTGTTGTCAAAATCCAAAGAACTAAATAGAAATTTCCTTGAAAACTATTTCCGAAAACTTTATTGATATAAGATAAATGTTCTTGTACTGGGTGTTATGAGAGCCAAGTGAAAGAAAACTCAGATTTTGATGATTAATTTCTTTTCATTCTGTGTTTGAATGGTGATAGTTCATGTGCCAGGGTGTACACAGTGTAGTCTCTCCATAACTCCCACAGAGAGTTATCGTGTACTATTACACTTCTCTTCATACTCATGTTTATCTTTCACAGTCTGTTCAGGATGTTATTATTGATCTCAAAATGAGCTGGAGATACGTAAATTTGTTTTTATTCTAGTTAATTTAGTTTATTGATATATATATATATATATATATATATATATATATATATATATATATATATATATATATATATATATATATATATATATATATATATATATGTAGTAGGTTGGTAGACAGCAACCACCCAGGGAGGTACTACCGTCCTGCCAGGTGACTGTGAAACAGAAACCTTAAAGTGTTTTACATGATGGTAGGATTGCTGGTGTCTTTTTTTCTGTCTCATAAACACGCTGGATAACAAGTATATCTAGCTACTTCTACTTAAACGTAGGTCACACTACACAGGCATGCACATGTATATATATACATACACACATCTAGGTTTTTCTTCTTTTTCTTAATAGCTCTTGTTCTTCTTTTGTTCCTCTATTGTCCATGGGGAAGTGGAAAAAAATCTTTCCTCCATAAGCCATGCGTGTCGTATAAGGAGACTAAAATACCGGGAGCAATGGGCTAGTAACCCCTTCTCCTGTACACATTTACTAAAAAAGGGAAGAAGAAAACTTTATAAAACTGGGATGTTTGAATATACGTGGATGTAGTGCGGATGATAAGAAAGAGATGATTGCTGATGTTATGAATGAAAAGAAGTTGGATGTCCTGGCCCTAAGCGAAACAAAGCTGAAGGGGGTAGGCGAGTTTCAGTGGGGAGAAATAAATGGATTAAGTCAGGAGTATCTGAGAGAGTTAGAGCTAAGGAAGGGGTAGCAATAATGTTGAAGGACCAGTTATGGAAGGAGAAGAGGGAATATAAATGTGTAAATTCAAGGATTATGTGGATTAAAATAAGGGTCGGATGCGAAAAGTGGGTCATAATAAGCGTGTATGCACCTGGAGAAGAGAGGAGTGTAGAGGAGAGAGAGAGATTTTGGGAGATGTTAAGCGAATGTATAGGAACTTTTGAACCAAGTGAGAGAGTAATTGTGGTAGGGGACCTAAATGCTAAAGTAGGAGAAACATGTAGAGAGGGTGTGGTAGGTAAGTTTGGGGTGCAGGTGTAAATGATAATGAGAGCCCTTTGATTGAACTTTGTATAGAAAGGGGTTTAGTTATAGGTAATACATATTTTAAGAAAAAGAGGATAAATAAGTATACAAGATATGATGTAGGGGGTAATAACAGTAGATAAAAGACTGTTGAGTAGACTTCAGGATGTGCATGTTTATAGAGGGGCCACAGATATATCAGATCGCTTTTTAGTTGTAGCTAAAGTGGGAGTAAAAGGTAGATGGGATACAAGGAAAATAGAAGCAGTAAGTAAGAGAGAGGTGAAGGTTTATAAACTAAAAGAGGAGGCATAGATGGAGGATAGATGGGCTAGTGAAAGTGTAGGCATTGGGGTCGAAGATGTATGGGGTAGGTTAAAGAATGTAGTGTTAGTGTTTTCAGCAGAAGTTTATGGTTACAGGAAAGTGGGTGCGGGAGGGAAGAAGAGCGATTAGTGGAATGATGATGTAAAGAGAGTAGTATGGGAGAAAAAGTTAGCATATGAGAGGTTTTTACAAAGTAGAAGTGATGCAAGGAGGGAAGAGTATATGGAGAGAAAAAGAGAGATTAAGAGAGTGGTGAAGCAATGTAAAAAGAGAGCAAATGAGAGAGTGGGTGAGATGTTATCAATAAATTTTGTTGAAAATTAGAAAAAGTTTTGGAGTGAGATTAATAAGTTGAGGAAGCCTAGGGAACAAATGGATTTGACAGTTAAAAATAGGAGAGGAGAGTTATTAAATTTAAAGTTAGAAGTATCGGGAAGATGGAGGGAATATTTTGAGGAGTTGTTAAATGTTGATGAAGACAGGGAAGCTGTGATTTCGTGTATAGGGCAAGGAGGAATAACATCTTGTAGGAGTGTGGAAGAGCCAGTTGTGAGTGTGGGGGAAGATCGTGAGGCAGTGGGTAGAATGAAAGGGGGTAAGGCAACTGGGATTGATGGGATAAAGATAGAAATGTTAAAGGCAGGCGGCGATATAGTTTTGGAGTGGTTGGTGCTATTATTTAATAAATGTATGGAAGAGGGTAAGGTACCTAGGGACTGGCAGAGAGTGTGTATTGTTCCTTTGTATATAGGCAAAGGGGACAAAAGAGAGTGCAAAAATTATAGGGGAACAAGTCTGTTGAGTATACCAGGTAAAGTGTATGGTAGAGTTATTATTGAAAGAATTAAGAGTAAGACGGAGAGCAGGATAGCAGATGAACAAGGGCTTTAAGAAAGGTAGGGGGTGTGTAGACCAAGTGTTCACAGTGAACCATATAGGTGAACAGTATTTAGATAAGGTTAGAGAGGTTTTTTGTGGCATTTATGGATTTGGAAAAGGCGTATGATAGGGTGGATAGGGGGGTAATGTGGCAGATGTTGCAGGTGTATGGAATAGGAGGTAGGTTATTGAAAGCAGTGAAGAGCTTTTATGAGGAAAGTGAGGCTCAGGTTAGAGTGTGTAGGAGAGAGGGAGATTATTTCCCAGTAAAAGTAGGCCTTAGACAAGGATGTGTGATGTCACCGTGGTTGTTCAATATATTTATAGATGGGGTTGTAAGATAAGTGAATGCGAGGGTCTTGGCAAGAGGTGTGAGGTTAAAATATAAAGAATCAAATACAAAGTGGTAGTTGCCACAGTTGCTTTTTGCTGATGACACTGTGCTTTTGGGAGATTCTGAAGAGAAGTTCCAGAGGTTGCTGGATGAATTTGGTAGGGTATGTAAAAGAAGAAAATTGAAAGTGAATATAGGAAAGAGTAAGGAGATAAGGATAACAAAAAGATTAGGTGACGAAAGATTGGATATTAGATTGGAGGGAGAGAGTATAGAGGAGGTGAATGTATTCAGATACTTGGGAGTGGACATGTCAGGAGATGGGTCTATGAAGGATGAGGTGAATCATAGAATTGATGAGACGAAAAGGGTGAGTGGTTCACTTCGGAGTCTGTGGAGACAAAGAACTTTGTCCATGGAAGTAAAGAGGGGAATGTATGAGAGTATAGTTATAACAACATTCTTATATGGGTGTGAAGCATGGGTGATGAATGTTGCAACGAAGAGAAGGCTGGAGGCAGTGGAGATGTCATGTCTGAGGTCAATGTGTGGTGTGAATATAATACATAGAATTCGGAGTTTGGAAATTAGGAGGAAGTGCGGGATTACCAAAACTATTATCTAGAGAGCTGAGAAGGTGTTGTTGAGGTGGTTCAGACATGTAGAGAGAATGGAACAAAACAGAATGACTTCGAGAGTGTATGAATCTGTAGTGGAGGGAAGGCGGGGTATGGGTCGGCCTTGGAAAGGTTGGAGGGAGGGGGTAAAGGAGGTTTTGTGTGCGAGGGGCGAGGACTTCCAGCAAGCCTGTGTGAGCGTATTTGATAGGAGTGAATGGAGACTAATGGTTTTTAATACTTGACGTGCTGTTGGAGTGTGAGCAAAATAACATTTATGAAGGGATTCAGGGAAACCGGCAGGCCGGACTTGAGTCCTGGAGATGGGAAGTACAGTGTCTGCACTCTGAAGGAGGGTGTTAATGTTGCAGTTTTATAACTGTAGTGTAAAGTGGCAAGACAGTGATGGAGTGAATGATGATGAAAGTTTTTCTTTTTCGGGCCACCCTGCCTTGGTGGGAATCGGCCAATGTGTTAATAAATAAAAGTAAATAACTATATATATATATATATATATATATATATATATATATATATATATATATATATATATATATATATATATATATATATATATATATTACAACTGATTTAGAACCTCCATACTAATGTAGTGTTTATAGGGAGAATCTTTCCCTGATATAGGTAATATATTTACGTCGTTGAGGGAAACGGACTGGAGAATTATTAAACAGGTGAGTCGCGTCCTTTACATAACACAAAAAAATCCTTGGGGGAAATTATAAATGGGAAATTGTTTATGATCTGTTAGAAGGAACAGTTTCTAAAAATATATGGGATAGTTTTTGTAAGTAGGAATACTTTTAATGAACAAATAGGTGCAGCGCCTAGCAGCAGACCGATTATAATTATTCCTCATAAGTCTTTCCCACAAAAATTACAAAACTGCTAGACAGTCTCTGTAGGCTTTGTAATTATGACAAACTATAAAAAACAATGAGGTGGAGATTTGCTTATTTTCTAAAGGAATTATATTGAATTCCCAAGTTTATATATTCTTACACAAATGGCAGAGAGAGCATCATGGTTTGCTACTGAGTAGCGCAGGTTTTTCTGACCTACAAGTGTGTTGTCACACCATGCCCTCTTGTGGCTAGCTGTTGGAGTGCATGAAGAAATGTGCTTGATAGGTGCCAGCCAGCTATCATCACAACAGTGACCTAATATTATAGAAGGCTGGAGATATGCAACCTTAATGAATAGTATTTGTATACCTTGAGGAGTAATTTATCTCAGCGCATATATGCTGAGAGTTTATTTTAATCCCTATTTAATGGATTATATTATTCTTAGTTGGCCTTAATGACCTAACGTAATCGACAGACTTTAAACCCTATTAACTAACCAGCCTTAATGACTCTTGAGTAGTCGACAAGCTTCAAGCCCTATTAACCAGGCAACCGTGCTGGCCAGTTCAGCAAGTTATCACTTTGAAGTCTGGAACTCAAACTGCAGAGTATAACAGTGAAGGTCTAGTCCCAGCAGCTGCCCTTCGAATCACTGTGGCGAGACGAGAGTGGACCAGTGCGGGTATGTGGATGTGCTCTGGCTGCTCTCTGCTATAAGGTCATTTCGTTGGCTTTTCCTTCTTTCGTGAGGGGCAAGAGGCCACGTGAGCGGGAAGAGGCTGGGGATGACTGTAAGTTTCCAGTTGCGCTTTTCCCGGGAAAATGTCAGGAAGTGGAAACTCCCTGTGACTGCGATTGTGGGTGTGCCCTGATGGATGACATTCGAAAGCTTGCTCGGTTTGTTCATCTCAAGGCTGAGGACACAAGCATGCCGTTGGCTAATTTGAGACCAAAGTTTGTGGCTAAGTCGATCTAGGTACTCGTAGACAATGTTGTGGCAGTTAGGCAACAAAGATCAGGTGATCTGACTTTGGAAATGTGTACTTTGGAAAAGGATCAAGGATTATGGTCAACCACTTTCTACAGTGAACAATGTCCAATACTGTCTCCGTTGCGAGAAATAGGCTTACAGTTAAACGCATTATTTATGCACTCCGCTTACAAGAGAAGAGAAGTTGCTGTATTTTTTCAAACCGCAGAGCGTGGTGAACGTCCGTGTCTTATAAAAAGAGTCGGAGTGGACCTCCAAAGCCCCTATTGGTATTTACTTTTGCTAGGACGACCTAACCCGAGTCACTCAAATGTGGATACGAGTTTCTCAGTGCATTAATACGGTACATGAATTTCAGGCACATACAGTTGGCTTGCAAAGGAAAGAACACATATTCCCGCTGTGAAGGAGGCTATACGCGGGATCTGTATCACGCTGCTACTCGAAGTTGTGGGAATTGTCAGGGGTCCCCATGGCACCATGGATATAAAATGTAAAATCATCAAAATTAAAGTGTAACGAGGACGGCCTTTTCTAAGGCGAAATAAATACGGGATGAATCATATGCCTACGTAGTGTCAGGTTCGGCGATTTCCGGGAATCATGGGAAAAATCTTGAGGACCGAGCTTACGTTGACACAGGTGCTGCAATTCAGTCTTCTACAGGGAATCAGGTGTTTGCAAACTCTCCTGTCTCTCAACGGCAGGTGCAGTCACACGGTAGCCACTGGTAGGTGGAACTAAGTCTCAGGATGGGCTGCGGATGCTTGTGGGACCAGTCAAGGATCCTCTTTTGTATTTAAGTTTACTGTTCCGAATTTTCCACGAAAATACCGATAATCCTTATCTGTATTTACCGATAATCCTTATCAGTATTTATCGGTAATCCTTATCGGTATTTCCTTAACTACTTAAGTTGATGCTCTGGAGGTAATGCACGCATTATAATTCAACTCTAATTTGTTGCAGTGCACTCAACTGCTGTTTTAATGCATTCTTAAAAACGATTAATTCATTTTTTTTTAGATTTAATAGGATCAGGGACTATCTCTGGCGTTTACGTATTATTGGTCGGCTCTTCTGCACTCACAGTACGGCGTTTTGGAGTTCAGTTGCTACAAGTACACTCCGGTGGGCACTGTACAGTCGTGTTCAGTCTAGAGGAATTTTGTGAGACTTACAATGGTGCCAATAACAATAATAGTTAAAGCATTTGAAGCAGGAACGAAGATAATGAAGAAGTCGGGAATTAAGCACCAGAGAGAACTTGGCTGGTCAGTCAGCAAGAGACAGTCACCTAGTACACTATGAATACAGAAAGTCACTTTACAGAAGCAACACCTGGGACACAGTGAAATAGTGCAGTGCAGTATCGTTCCAATGCAGTTCATTCAAGCGTACTGTTATGGTTTTAAGCGTTCAGTGTGACTTATAAGTGTACAAGTGTACAGTGACCATTGGCAAGGTTGACATATTTTAACGAACTGTGCGACGTGCGTGTGAAAGTTTGCTTCATAAATATTACAGGTGTTTTCCTACTCAACCAATAATGTATTTTTGCTGTTATTATTAGTGCTCTTAAGCCTACCATCCTTTTAATATAAATACCTGCACCACCCTAGGGTGGTCTTGAGTGTGTCACCCTCACATACACATCCAAGTCATCTATAATATATATGCATACACAGAAACACCACAACCGGTGCTTGAGCCTGTACGCCCTCACATATACATGTAGAAACACCACCCCAGATGCGAGTGCCTTATATCTCTCACTTACATCCACACGCGCCATCCCAGGTACTTGAACCTGGCATCCCTAGCATGCACACATACACTCACTACGACAGGTGCTTGAGCATGACAATCCTCGCATTCATACACTTACCACCTCAAGTGCTTACATCTTAACAATATTCACACATGCAGAAGAGAAATGGTATAAAATACCTACTCTATTGAAAAAAAAAGATACATTAATGTTGTAAAATACGACATCTTACTGGCAGTTTCTTCCGCTCAGTGAGCTTTATCAAGTCCCAAATATATCTGATTTGTGATATGATAAAGCTCACTGTGTGGACGAAACTGCCATTAAAGGATCGCTTTTTACTTCACTTGTCTCTCTCTTTTTCCATGTACACAAGCACTATCCCAGGTGCTAGAGCCTACCATCCCTCGCAGTCGCAACAGGTATTTAAAACTACCTCATACGCACACAAACACACACACACACGCACACACACACAGAGATGATGTGAAATTAATGAGGAGAATCACATCGGATGAAGACCAAGCAGGACTTCAAAGAGACCTGGACAAGCTTGACATCTGGTCTAACAACTGGCTTCTCGAATTTAACCCCACCCAATGCAATGTCATGAGGATCGGAGAAGGGCAAAGAAGACAGCTGACAGAGTACAGGCTAGGTGGACAAAGGCTACAAACCTCATCAAAGGAAAAAGACCTTGGGGTGAGTATAACGCCAAGCACGTCTCCGGAAACACACATCAACCAGATAACCACAGCAGCATATGGGCGACTGGCAAACCTAAGATTAGCGTTCCGTTACCTTAACAAGGAATCGTTCAAGACACTGTACACCGTGTACGTCAGGCCCATACTAGAGTATGCAGCACCAGTCTGGAACCCACACCTGGTCAAGCACGTCAAGAAATTAGAGAAAGTGCAAAGGTTTGCGACAAGGCTAGTTCCACAGCTCAGGGGAATGCCATATGAAGAAAGGTTGAGAGGAATAGGACTAACAACACTGGAGGACAGAAGGGTTAGAGGAGACATGATAACGACATACAAAATACTGCAGGGAATCGACAAGGTAGATAGTGACAGAATGTTCCAGAGAGGGAACACAGAAACAAGGGGACACAACTGGAAGCTGAAGACTCAGATGAGTCAAAGGCATGTTAGGAAGCACCTCTTCAGCCATAGAGTAGTTAGGAAGTGGAATAGTCTAGCGAACGATATAGTGGAGACGGGAAACCATACATAGTTTTAAGACATGGTATGATAAAGCTCATGGAGCAGGGAGAGCAGAAACCCAGTAGCGGACAGCAAAGAGGCGGGGCCAGAAGCTGAGTCTGGACCCCTGCAACCACAATTAGGTGAGTACAATTAGATGAGTACACACACACACACACACACACACACACAGGAATGATAACAGATGCCATCTTTCCAATGGGATATCAGATCCTGAGGAAAGACAGAGGGAACAGAGGGGGAGGAGGAGTGGCACTGCTCATCAAAAACCGATGGGAATTTGATGAGCTGGATAGAGGAGACAGAGGAGAAGCAAGAGACTACATAATAGGAACACTTCAGTCTGGAGGTCCCAAGGTAATGATTGCAGAGATGTATAACCCACCACAGAACAGCAGGAGGCCAAGACAAGAGCATGATGAGAGTAATAGAGCGATGGTTGACACACTGGCTGAAGTGACCAGAAGGCCTCATGCGAGCAGGGTAAAGCTGCTGATTATGGGTAACTTCAACCTGGAGCCACATGGGGGCCCAGAAACGTGGAGGGCTAAGATGATGGAGGTGGTACTGGAAAACCTCATGTAACAACACGTAAGGGACACTACCAGAGAGAGAGAGAGAGAGAGAGAGAGAGAGAGAGAGAGATGGATGAACCAGCAAGACTAGACCTAGTATTCACCTTGAGTAGTGCAGATATTGATGACATCACGTACGAAAGACCCCACGGGGCCAGTGATTACATGGTTCTCAGCTTCGAATACATATTAGAGTTACAAGTGGAGAGGGAAGCTAGAAGTGTAGGACGAATTAAGCCAAACTACAAGAAAGGGGACTAAAAAGGCATGAAGAATTTCCTGCACTTGGTTCAGTGGGACAGAGAACTGGCAGGGAAGTCAGTAAACGAGATGATGGAATATGTAACAACAATATGCAAGGTAGCTAAGGATAGGTTTGTACCCAAGGATAACAGAAGTAACGAGAAATCCAGGATGAGCCCTTCGTTCACCCAAAGGCCAAAACCAAGTGTGCTAGAGAATCGAAGAAGTATAGAAGGCAACCAAGGAGAACCCAGGAGAACAAGAAGAGAAGTCGCAGAGCCAGAAATGAATATGCACAGGTAAGAAGGGAGGCCAGGCGACAATACGAAAATGACATAGCAGCAAAAGCCAAAACTGACCCGAAGCTGTTGTACAGCCACACCAAGACGAAAACAACAGTCATGTTAGAAGCTCAACATGAAATTCAAAGAAGTGTTCACAGAGGAGACAGAAGGGACTCCAGAAAGACAGAGAGGCAGTGTACACCATCAAGTGTTGGACACAATACATACAACCGAGGAAGAAGTGAAGAGGTTTCTTAGCGAGCTAGATACCTCAAAAGCGATGGGGCCGGATAACATCTCTCCATGGGTCCTGATAGAGGGAGCAGAAGCACTATGTGTACCACCAACTATAATCTTCAACACATCTATCGAAACAGGGCGACTGCCTGAGATGTGGAAGACACCATATGTAGTCCCGATTTTTAAAAAATGAGAAAGACACGAAGCATTAAAGTACAGACCAGTGTCACTGAGAAGTATAGTATGCAAAATCTTGGAGAAGAGTATCAGGAGAAGAGTGGTGGAGCACCTAGAAAGGAATAAGCTTGTCAACGACAGCCAGCATGGTTTCAGGGACTGGAAATCCTGTGTCACAAACCTACTGGACTTCTATGACAGGGTGACAGCAATAAGACAAGAGAGAGATGGGTGGGTAGATTGCATTTTCTTGGACTGTAAGAAGGCGTTTGACACAGTTCCACACAAGAGATAAGTGCAAAAGCTGGAGGACCAGGCAGGGATAACAAGGAAGGCTCTGTAAGGGATCAGGGAATACCTGTCAGGATGACAGTTATTCCCTGACAGGTATACACCCCTCCCTTCATCTTTACCATAGACAAACCCTACCCCGCCATCCCTCCATTACAGATTTATTTACCCTCCAAGTCTTCCTATTTTGTTCTATCCTCTCAAAATATCAAAACAGCCACAACAACCCCTCCTCAGCCCTCTGAATAATACTTATGGTAACTTCACACTTCCTCCTAATTTCCACACTACGAATTCTCTGAATAGTATTTACACCACACATTGCCCTTAGACACGACATCTCCACTGCCTCCTTCTCGCTGAAACATTCATAACCCATGTTTCACACCCATATAAGATTGTTGCTACCACTATACTCTAATACATTCCCTTCATTGACTCGATGACTAATGTTCTTTGTCTCCACAGATACTCAATGCACTGACCACCTTTTTTCCCTTCATCGATTCTATCGTTTACTTCGTCCTTCATATAACCATCCGCCTACACATCCGCTCCCAAATATATGAAAACATTCACTTCTTCCATACTCTCTCCCTCCAATCTGATATCCAATTTGCCTTACCTAACTCGATTGCTATTCTTATCATATTACTCGTATCTATATTCACTTTCAACTTCCTTCCTTTACACACCCTCCCAAACTCTTTCACTAAGTTTTTCAACTTTTCTTTAAGCACAGTATCATCAGCAAAAAGTAACTATCAATTACTATTTTGTATTTAAGTCTGCATAATTGAATCCCACCCCTCTCTCCAACACCCTAGCATTTTACAGCTCTATCTATAAATATGTTAAACAACTATTGGCGACATCATGCATCCCTGTCTAAGACCTGTTTTTACTGAAAAGTAATCTCCCTCTCTCCTACACATCCTATCCTGAACCACACTATTATCATTAAAAACTCTTTACAGCATATACTAACTTACTCCCCTTTCCACACATACATCTGCCACGTTGCTTCCCTATCCACCCTATTATGTTTTTTTTTTCTAAATTCATAAAAGAAAAGAAAACTTCCCTACCTTTATCTAAATACTGTTCACTTATATGCATCAATGTAAACACTTGGTTGACATATCTCCTAACATTCTAAAACCTTCTTGCTCATATGCGATCCTGCTCTCCTTCTTACCCTTATTTTCGTTCAGTAATAACCCTACCATACACTTTACCTGGTATACTTAGTAGTCTTATTCGCCGTATAATGTTTACACTCTCTTTTGTCTCCCTTCCGTTTATGTAAATGAACTGTACACGCTTTCTGCCTCTCTCTAGGTACTTTTCACTACTTTCATTAAACAAGGGTACCAACTACTCCAAAACTTTATCCCCCAATTGTTTTTAACATTTCTGTCATGATCCCATCAATTTCAGATGCTTTACCCCCTTTCATTGTACTTAATGCCTCATAAACCTCCTCCACACTCTCATCTGGCTCTTCTTCACTCCTAAAAAAATTTATACCTCCCTGTCCAAAACATAAAATCCCTGCCTCCCTCTCTTCATGAACATTTAACCGTTCCTCAAAATATTACCATCATCTTCCTAATACCTCCATCTCCCCATCTACTAACTTCCCTATTCCGTTTATAAATGTCAAATACATTTGTTACCTAGACTTTCTCAACCCATTTATCTCCCCATCTACTAACTTCCCTATTCCGTTTATAAATGTCAAATACATTTGTTACCTAGACTTTCTCAACCCATTTATCTCACTCCGAAACTTTACTCTCAGCACAATTTTTTGACAGCACCTCACCAACTCTGTTATTTGCTCTAGTTTTGCACTCCCTCACCACTCTCTTCACCACTCATTTACTCTCCATATTCTTCACCCTTCTTATATTATTTTGCTTTGTAAAAACCTCTCATAAGCAAACTTTTTCTCCCTTATGATACCCGTTACCTCATCATTCCACTAATCATTCCTTTTTCCACCTGTACCTACCCTTCTATATCCATAAACTTCTGCCCCACGTTCTATCATTGCATTTTTAAAACTATCCCACTACCTATATTCTCTCTAGCTCACCTTTCTCCCAATAGTTGCTTATATCTCTCTCCCTAACATCTTCCTTCCTTATTTTATAAACTTTCACCTCTCTCTTATTTGCTGATACAATTTTCCTTCTACCCCATCTACCTCTTTCTCTAACTGTAGCCACAACTAAATAATGATCTCATATATCTGTTGCCCCTCTATAAACATGCACATTATGAAGTCGACCCATCAACCTTTCATCGACCAATACAAAATCCAAGAAAAAGGACATGAAGGTACACTACGTTGACCGGAACAATAAACAAATAACCCACAAATAGGGTTATTTGTCCAAACTGTTTTCATTATGCCCTATATCATGTCTTGTATACTTATGTATTCCCTTTTTCTTAAAATATGAGTTACTTATTAACAAAACTCTTTCTATGCATAATTCAATTAAAGGTCCCCCTTTATCAAGTTCTCCTGGCAGCCCAAATTTAAACTACTACTCCTTCCACAACAGTTTTACCCGCTTAAACATCGAGGTCCCCCACCACAATAACTCTCTCACTTGATTCAAAACTTCCCAAACAGTCATACAACATCTCCCAAAATCTTTCTCTCTCTCCTCTACACTTGTCTCTTCTCCAGGTGCATAAACACTTACTATAACCAAATTTTCGCATCCGACCCTTATTTTACTCCACATAATCCTTGAATTTATACATTTATTTTTCCTCCTTTAACTGATTCTTCAACATTACTACTACTCCTTTAGCTCTGAGTCTATTGGAAATCCCTGACCTATTTCCATATACATTTATTTACAGGATGGTACCACCTCTAGAACTACCTGGGGAGCCACAGCCTCAGAGAAGAGAATAAACGTACTTCAGGGAAAACTCAAGAGGTTTCTACCAGAAGGAGAGTATTTTCTTCTCCTACCACCCCCTATATTGTGAATTTTATTTGATAACAAAATACACTGAAAAAATTGATACAATGGGAAGGAAGAACTATGTGCATTACATCTCAGAGCCTACATCCTAGGAGGCGCGTGAGTTTCCCTGTCTCTAATAATTAGAGCTCAAGGGAACTGACGTGCCCCATAAATATTTCATCTGGTTCCCCTGTAGTTGGCCATGTGCCCAGAATGCTCCAAGCATTTTCCTTCAAGATCGTAACACGTAGTCTCTGATAGCGGAAGCTGACCGCTCTTTAGTCCTTAGTTTCCGTGATGAATTGTTCACCTAACTCTTTAAAGAATTTATAGAGTACACTTGCTCAATACTCCGAGGGTTTTCGACCCTACTTAGACGAAGTTATAGCATGATGCCAGCCCTATGTATTTGTTGATCTTCTGGATCTCCCTGAAACTGGTGGCCGTATCCCTTTCAACTTCAGAGTATGGTATGTAGGTATCAAACAACGCTGAGGCAAAGGTGTAGTCCCATGTAGTCTGCTTAGCATCCTTCCAGGGTATTATTATTATTATAATCAAATAGAAGCGCTAAACCACAGGGGTTCCCTTCCAGGGTAGCAGGGTGACTCCATCTGTAAGCTTTTGGATTTCGTGGGACCTCAGTACCTAAGCTAACCGTTCTGCTGGGCAACGGGCTGTGGCGAGACTTCGCTTGATGATGTTACTGACCTCATGTCTGGCATACTTCCCTACTGATGTATGGCAAACGAGACCATGGATCCCAAATTGATCAGCTGACGCTCTGCCGGCTGCAAATGCGCCTGTGCTCGGCGAGTATGGGGGCTGCTACGCGAAGAGCAACACCAATCCGAATGGCCTGAGAGTCGAACTGAGTGTCCAAAGAAAAAATTAGGGACAGGTGCCTTCACTGCTAGGACACAAACTTTGCACTTTCCTTCTTGCATTATTCAGCAAGAAGAACGTTGTTATTTAAGACAAAATCGCAAGGCGTCCACACCACCGTATGTCCTTGGGTAGCGAGTACTACATTCAGTCCTACTGGATGCGCTCCTCTTAAGGATTGTGTGGTTCAGTGAACTAGAGCGTCATGTGTTTTCGCTCACCATGAGGCGGGCCAAAGCATCATGGGTTCGACCCCTGGCTAGTGCAGTGTAGTTATTGATCAATACCACTGCTTGTTGAGCTAGTACACCAAACAGGGAGGAGAATGAAATTAGCTTAGAGGCGTCCACACCACCGTATGTTCTTGGGTACCGAGTACAACATTCAGTCCTACTGGATGCGCTCCTCTTAAGGATTGTATGTGTATATATATATATATATATATATATATATATATATATATATATATATATATATATATATATATATATATATATATATATATATGGTCCGCTTCTGGTGCAATATATTGGGTCCGTTAGCCTCGGAGAAATAACTGAAATGTATGTCACTATATTGTGAAAATTGCAAATTGTGTAAGGAATACTGAGGAAGAATCTGGCTGGCCAGCAGTCGTCATGTACATATAGACTATAATCAATGTATCAGCTTTAGTAATTGCAAACATTTCTGGGAATGGAATGCATGTTAGTATTCATTAGGCAAACTTCATTTAATTGGCAGTCGTGTCAAATCAATACTGTGGCTGCCACTGTTATGTGGAACGATGAGGGGAAAAAATATCATCCTACAGGAAATTGTTTATGTGAGCATAATTTTATAATTTGTTTATTGTTCATTTCCAGAATAAAATTACATTTTTTTTCCGTTCAGAATAAAAAAAAAAGATACCAAATTGCAGACATACACAATAAAATTTCAGAGTCAGATTTTTTTTTTTTTTTTGAGAGGAAACAGAGAAATTGTATTTATAATTTAGTGTCTTGCTTTTCAAGGAAGAGGCCTGTGAAATTCTCTGCAGCCAGGAAATTGGACCTGTCTCTGTTTTTTTATAATCAAAGCAGATTGCCTCCTATTACACAGGTGGCGTATGACCCCTACAGGTTTAGCACATCCTAATAAATAAAATAATCATAACATTTTGTTGAATCAGTGAATCCAAAAAATAATATTACTATACTTTTAGTAATAACAGAAGGAAACACCATAATTACAACAAATCTATGAAAGATAAATCATACCCAGTGCCGATATTAGAGCTAAATTTTATGTAAAAAATATATATTCATGGCAATAATATCACACAAATGATAGAACAATTATAGTCATAATTTATTGGCCGTCTGGCTTCAAGTTGGGATGGGATGCCTTGGTGCCGAAGAAAGCTTTTGGTTCAAAGAATTTGAACCATCTTTTCCTTCCCTCGATTGAACCTAATTAACTAACGTTCCCCAAGACCTCTATATTTCCTTCGGGTTTAGCGCTGCCTGAGAGCTAATTAATAAATATATGTGTATCGGTTGTTGTGATCCGAGGGAGGGACTCATGTTTCCTGTAAACTCTGAGCTCTCTGCTTCAGCCTGTAACCCAAATGATCTTTGCCTCAGCTATCAGAGGAAGGTGACCTGTAACCCCATGTGTTTCTGCCTCAACTATCAGAGGAAGGTAACCTGTAACCCCAGGGGTCTCTGCCTCAACTATCAGAGGAAGGTGACCTGTAACCCCAGGGGTCTCTGAATCAACTATCAGAGGAAGGTAACCTGTAACCCCAGGGGTCTCTGCCTCAACTATCAGAGGAAGGTGACCTGTAACCCCAGGGGTCTTTGCCTCAACTATCAGAGGAAGGTGACCTGTAACCCCAGGGGTCTCTGCCTCAACTATCAGAGGAAGGTGACCTGTAACGCCAGGGGTCTCTGCCTCGACTATCAGAGGAAGGTAACCTGTAACCCGAGGGGGTCTCTGCCTCATCGATCAGAGGAACCTGTAACCCCAGGGGTCTCTGCCTCGACGGTCAGTGGAAGGAAGGTAACCTGTAACTCAAAGGGTATTACAACCTCAGGTTCAATGGCCTGTTAACCTGAGTGTAAAGGGAGCTTGGAGCAAAGAAACACAGTAGAAGATGTATTGAAATTGTATTTCTTTCAAAAATCAGCTAGATTAATTCCAAACCTTTATCTTTTCCTTCACCAAGTAATTATGATTATATAAGACTTTTGTCTTTTCCTTCACCAAGTATAACAAAGTGCTATTTACACATATGTACACTATATACAAAGGAGTAGTGTTTAGTGCACGCCACAGTTGTCTAGGCTAAGCAGCAGCCAAAAGACAGACAACTTTTCACAACCAGCTCTCTGCAGGAATTCCAATGACAAACTGCGAGTGGTAACCACGTCACCTTTGTCATTGTTAAACTCGCATTTAATTGGCTGAACCGAGTCGTTGATTTGATGATGGGGCCCTCATCACCAAACCCTTAACGATGGTTCGCTGGTTGGAGGGGAGCCTATGTGGGTGTGTTTAACATGCTCCGAATAAAGGTTACATACTCTTTGCATGCAACAAAGGGTAACATTGGTCTCTGCCTCATCGATCCGAGGAAGGTAACCTGTAACCCGAGGGGGTCTCTGCCTCATCGATCAGAGGAACCTGTAACCCCAGGGGTCTCTGCCTCGACTGTCAGTGGAAGGAAGGTAACCTGTAACTCAAAGGGTAACATTGGTCTCTGCCTCATCGATCAAAGGAAGGTAACCTGTAACCCCAGGGGTCTCTGCCTCATCGATCAGAGGGAGGTAACCTGTAACCCCAGGGGTCTCTGCCTCGACGGTCAGAGGAAGGAAGGTAACCTTCGTCTTCTATAACCCCAGCGGACTTTGCTTCAACGATCCAAAGGAGGTAATCCCGTGTCCTATTATCCCAGTCATCTAAACCTCAGCGATCTGCAGGAGGTAACCTCCGTCTCCTATAAGCCCAGCTATGTCTACCTCAACGATGAAAGGGAGGTAGCCCCACTCTCTTATTAAGCTAGCCCTCTCTACCTCAACGATCCAAGGGAAGTAAGCGAAATTTTCTATACTCCATCGATCATTAC
Source organism: Cherax destructor (assembly GCA_009830355.1). Lineage (NCBI taxonomy): Eukaryota > Metazoa > Arthropoda > Malacostraca > Decapoda > Parastacidae > Cherax > Cherax destructor. The sequence continues at coordinate 52,553 of WNWK01006322.1, forward strand.
CTCATCTATCCAAGGGAGGTAACCTCCACATCCTTTAATCCAAGCCATCGGTACCTCAGTGCACGCAAAATCTCAAGCCCATAAGCTGCATCTCAACTCATCCACTAGATTTAAAAGCTGTAACTCAAAACCTCGAAGAGATCCAAGAGTATTAGCTCAACACTTGTTATGCCTTGCAGATGTAGCTAAATACTCTAAAGAGGCATGAAAGGGGGCCCAGGAGGTAGAAATTAACTTTGCAAAACAAATAAAATTTGAAATCAATCCGAAAAAGTAATATATTATAAATTTTCTCTAAGAGGTGCTAAGAAGCCCAGGACATAGGGTGTAGGCAGGGCCGGATTAATTTGTTTCATTTCCTCATTTACCAATCAAACCCAACCCTTCTCACTTATTATTTTGTTTGTTTACACTTGACTTTGAAACAATGAGTAGGTCTAACAAAATGGTATACAATACCGACAGGTTGGTAAGACACATAGGCAACAGTTACTCATCTTTATCACCTCTCAGTGATTACATTCTTTCTTCTACTACTCTATACCTCTCCTTCCTCCTTTCAGACTATGGAACAGAATTTTTCTCCAGGCTGAGGGACTGACAGCCTCAAATCTACGTCTTCAAGAGTGATGGACTGATTACATCGTCTTCACATCTCTACTGCTTCTGCCTACTTTCTGTACTCGACTGAAGAAGCCTACTGTGTATGAGAGACGTTTCGGAATAAAGATGTCTAACTTAAAAAAATCGGAATAAAGATGTCTAACTATTGCCTATGTGTCTTACTTACCAATGAGTAGGTATTTTGAAGTGCTTTTTAACATTGCACTCATTAAAAGCAGCCACACTTTCAGTGGATAACAAAAAAGGCACAATACCGTGACTGGAACAATACCCACATAACCCGCACATAGAAGACAGGAGCTTACCACGACGTTTCGGTCCGACTTGAACCATTTACAAAGTTACACTAACATATCAGACAAACTGCTTTGTCGTTGCGTAAAACAAAACAAAATCATTAGTCAGCTCTTACTGAACGCCAGAGATTCTTTTTATGTTTTTCTCTTCTTTGAAACAGATACTTTTATCTCAGCCATCTATTGCACAGCAAACTGAAAAGCTCATTAAAGCCTTAATTGCTGTCTTCACATTGACTTCCAAATAAGACTCTGCCTCCATTCATTGCTCTCTGCTTTCCCGGGACCTCCCTGCATTCACTCTGACTTCCTGAAATAAAGATACCCAATAAAGATATCCAAGCTGAACGTGTGTTTAATTTATTAACTTGTCGCTTCTCTGAACCATTTAAAGATATATTTTTTTCATTTATGTTAATGTAAGAATTTATAATTTTGTACCAAGAGAAACTTTGAAAACCTACCTAACCTTATTACAACAAGCGCAATTTAATTTTGCCTAACCCAACTAAATATATTTTAGATACCTTAATATTAATTTAAAAATAAACAAACACAATGAAATATATTTTTTTCGTTATGTTCAGAATGATTTTGGCGAAATTATTGCATACACAAATTTTCACTTGTCTTATATGGCAAGGTGAGCGTTGCTATTTAAGCCAAAATTGCAAGTTTTACCTAATCGGCACGACATATATATATATATATATATATATATATATATATATATATATATATATATATATATATATATATATATATATATATATATATATATATAAGTTATTTTAAGTAATAATAAATAAATTAAAACTGACAGTCAATGTTGCAGTTTTATAACTGTAGTGTAAAGCACCACTCTGGCAAGACAGTGATGGAGTGAATGATGATGAAAGTTGTTCCTTTTCGGGCCACCCTGCCTTGGTGGGAATCGGCCGATGTGTTATATATATATATATATATATATATATATATATATATATATATATATATATATATATATATATATATATATATATATATATATGTCGTGCCGATTAGGTAAAACTTGCTATTTTGGCTTAAATAGCAACGCTCACCTGCCATATAAGACAAGTGAAAATTTGTGTATGCAATAATTTCGCCTAAATCATTCTGAACATAACGAAAAAATATATTTCATTGTGTTTGTTTAGTATTAAATTAATGTTAACGTATCTAAAATATATTTAGTTGGGTTAGGCTAAATTAAATTGCGCTTGTTGTAATAAGGTTAGGTAGGTTTTCAAAGTTTCTCTTGGTACAAAATTATAAATTTTTACATTAACATAAATGAAAAAAATATATCTTTAAACGTATAAGAGAAAATTTTAGAAAGGACTTAATTTTAGATGAGTTCTTCCTAATTGACCAATTTTACCTAATCGGCACGACATATATATATATATATATACTATATATATATATATATATATATATATATATATATATATATATATATATATATATATATATATATATATATATATAATGTAAAGAGAGAGAGAGAGAGAGAGAGAGAGAGAGAGAGAGAGAGAGAGAGAGAGAGAGAGAGAGACATCAGTGAGAATTCCTCGAATTCCTACTTCTTTTCCCTCTTCTCACTTTATTGTTAATTAGGGACTCAGTAGAGGTCAGGAGTTGGTCGAGGGTTCTTATCCTTAGATCAAGGGTAGTATGAGGTATAAGCCCACACGGTTTTATTTTACAAACTATCTACTCTATGTCTCCTTTTAGGGATTACACAGGGGATGGACTCCCAGCCTTCTGAATAAATGTAACTATCTATTACCAACTTATCAAGGTTTATTCTGTAGACTAATATGCTTCTTATTCTTTATTTTATTGTCATTTACTCTAATAATTTAAACTAGTGACAAAGTATATTTATATTTGTATTACCTTACATCGTAAAGTACACTTATTATTTTTATCAATTTTAGATGTCAAGGAATGATATAATAAAATTAAGTTTAATACTTATTTAAGTAAGCAGTTGTTTCTATGTTTCTTGCCTTGAAATGGTTTACAATTAAGCTAATAATTAGAGAATGTAATGATGCTTTTCCAAAGTAAGACAGTCATGAATAACTCTTTCTTTATTACGCTACTTACCTTCTGTATAATGATTACATCATATATTATTAATATTAATTATGATATCCTTGAGTAATACCAAGACAGATAAATGGGAAGTTTAAATAGTGCATAAATTCCCAACGCCATGGTGGATGCAGGGATGAGAGTCTCCCACTCAATGGCGGGTGAAGGGGGGAGTCCCCAAGACCATGGTGGGTGCAGGGGTGAGAGTCCCCAAGACCATGGTGGGTGCAGGGGTGAGAGTCCCCAAGACCATGGTGGGTGCAGGGGTGAGAGTCCCCAAGACCATGGTGGGTGCAGGGGTGAGTCCCCAAGACCATGGTGGGTGCAGGGGTGAGAGTCCCCAAGACCATGGTGGGTGCAGGGGTGAGAGTCCCCAAGACCATGGTGGGTGCAGGGGTGAGTCCCCAAGATCATGGTGGGTGCAGGGGTGAGAGTCCCCAAGACCATGGTGGGTGCAGGGGTGAGGGTCCCCAAGACCATGGTGGGTGCAGGGGTGAGTCCCCAAGACCGTGGTGGGTGCAGGGGTGAGAGTCCCCAAGACCATGGTGGGTGCAGGGGAGAGTCTCACACTCAATGGTGGGTGCAGGGGTGAGAGTCCCAAAGACCATAGTGGGTGCAGGGGTGAGAGTCCCTAAGACCATGGTTGGTGCAGGGGTGAGAGTCCACAAGACCATAGTGGGTGCTAGGGTGAGAGTCCCCAAGACCATGGTGGGTGCAGGGGTGAGAGTCCCCAAGACCATGGGTGCAGGAGTGAGTCTCTCCCAAACCATGGTGGGTGCAGGGGGTGAGAGTCCCCCAAACCATGGCGGGTGCAGAGGTGAGATTTCCCCACACCAATTATCTGACAGTCTATGTTCTAAATCCCCCACACCCTCTTCCTCTCAGGTGTGGGGGGCGTGGCTTTCCCCCAACCACCTCCTGAGACGACAGGTGAGAGACAGTGAGACCTCTTCACACTCTCCTGTTATGCAGGTATTAAGGAAAAAGGAACCTCTGAAAACATCGCAAGAACTACTCAAGTTAAAAATATTCATTAGCTATTTTTACATTCTTTACGAGACACGAAATTTATTCTGCTTGTTCCATTACAAGAAAATGCAATGAAAATTGAGTAAAGGTATGAGAAGAAAAAAAAAATTAATACACAGCCGGGTCACAGACCGGGCCGCGGGGGCGTTGACCCCCGGAACTCTCTCCAGGTAAACTCCTGGTATACATTTACCATCCTTGATAAAATATATTTTTTTTAGCTCAACGCTATGGCTTTCATTGTCTGAGCAACTTTAAAACGATGTGGACACTTCAAGCACCTTATTAATGCTGCTAATTGCCTTTTATCCCAGGAATTGAAGCTACACGACCCATCTTCGGATTTCCACCCATTTCACAGCAGCTAATAATAATAATAATAATAATAATAATAATAATAATTAATAATAATAAAAATAATAATGGTAATGGTAATACTAGACCTCATGATTTACTGTTGTTTTGTTTCATGCACACAGCTTGTATATTACGTGGAAAACTCCTTAATGGACGTACTGCATAGAAAGCTCATTGTTATGCAGAGCATGTCGAGCAAATTAGGTTAATTTTGTCCATAGGATGTGACCCACACCAGTCGGATAACACCCAGGTACCTATTTAATGCTAGGTGAAGAGGTCTCTTAAGGAAACCCGCCCTAGTGTTTCCACCCGTACCGCGGATTGAACCACGGTCCTCAGGGTGTGAGCTGAGTGCGCTACCAACCGAAGTACGGGACACCATGTTTATGTGTACATCTGAGTGAATTTCATATTATAAATATATTATTAAGACAGCGCAAAATTTGTCGGTGTTCTTACAGTTCCTAAAGAATTTAGTGTGTCTACAAAGTCTGTTTCCGATTGACCCTTTTATTTTATTAATATGGGAGAATCTGTGAAAATACAGTTCTCTGCTTACGAGAATAATATCGTAACATCAACTTCCATGGCTAATGGATTGGGCGTAATGGTCTCATCCACTGTCCCACGCTCCTCTGATGTCACGCATTTAGAATTTCCGTGAGGATTTTTGAAAGATTATTATTTCCAAATACTGATAACATACATTAAAATAATCCGTGAAAGAAGAGATGATAGCGTAATAAGTCATACCAGATATATCGGCCAATACGTGGAATGAACTGAAGTATTGACGATAAATAACAATAACAATAATAATAATAATAATAATAATAATAATAATAATAATTATAAAATTAAAAAAAATTATAAAATAATAATAATAATAATAATAATAATAATAATAATAATAATAATAATCTTTATTTCTACAAGTACATGCTACAGTAATCACAAACCTAGCTGAAAGAACTGGCATACTATACAAAAAGTTCCTGATTATGCAGAGCATTTCGGGAAACTTATGTTAAACATGTTTTCCAGGATGCGACCCACAACAGTCGGATACCCCCAGGTACCTACTTGCTGCTGGCGGAACAGGGGCAGCAGGGGTAAGGAAACATGACGAACGTTTCACCATTGCGGAGATCGATTCCCAGACCACTCAGCTGTGTTAAAAAAAAAAATTCTGCTATATTGTGCAAAAAAAAGATAATAATCGAAAAAAGGTCTTTCTGGATACCATGATGGTAACCGACCTCTTACACGGTGTTTAATGGCGCGTAGGTTATGGGGGTGACTTACAGCCATTGATCTAGCATCCTGAAGCTGATTATCACAGCTCATCCTCGGAGCATCAACTGTGCGCATTCACACGTAGGAAAATTAGAGAAAGGTCGCTCAAACACACACACACACACACACACACACACACACACACACACACACACACACACACACACACACACACACAAACTCACACACACACACACACACACTCCGATGGCATGGTGGCTAGCGCTCTTGCTTCACGCACAGAGGGCCCGGGTTCACTTCCCGGCGGGGCCGAAACATTTCGAAGTGTTTCCTTACACACACATATATATACAACAGGCCTAGTGTCTAATCGACATGTGTCTATTACAAAATGGTAACTAACACACACACACAAAGAAACTGGGTCCTTGAATTTAACCCCGCCAACTACAAAGTCATGAAGATCGGGGAAGGGCAAAGAAGACCGCAGACAGAGTATAGGCTAGGTGGCCAAAGACTGCAAACCTCACTCAAGGAAAAAGATCTTCGGGTGAATATAATACCGAGCACATCTGAAGCACACATCAACCAGATAACTGCTGCAGCATATGGGCGCCTGTCAAACATGATAATTGCGTTCCGATACTTCAGTAAGGAATCGTTCAAGACTCTGTACAATGTGTACGTCAAGCCCATACTGGAGTACGAAGCCCCAGTTTGGAACCCATACCTGGTAAAGCACGTCAAGAAATTAGAGAAAGTGCAAAGGTTTGCAAACAAGGCTAGTTTCAGAGCTAAGGGGAAAGTCATACGAATAAAGGTTAAGGGAAATCTGCCTGACGACACTAGAGGACAGGAGGGTTAGGGGAGACATGATAACGACATATAAAATACTGCGAGGAATAGATAAGGTGGACAGAGACAAGATGTTCCAGACAAGGGGTCACAACGGAAGTTTAAGATTCAGATGAGTCAAATATATGTTAGGAAGTATTTCTTTAGTCATAAAGTTGTCAGGAAGTGGAATAGTCTGGTAAGTGACTTAGTAGAGGCAGGAACCATACATAGTTTTAACACGAGGTATGTTGAAGCTCATGGAGCAGGGAGAGAGAGAACAAAGTAGCGATCAGTGAAGAAGCAGGGCCAGGAGCTATGTGTCGACTTCTGCAACCACAAAAAGGTGAGTACACACACATATACACACACACTCACACACACACACATACACACACACAAACACACGCACATACACACACACACACACACACACACACACACAGATCTTCAACACATCTATCGAAACAGGGCAACTACCTGAGGTTTGGAAGACAGCAAATGTAGTTCCAATTTTTAAAAAAGGAGACAGAAACGTAGCACTAAACTACAGATCAGTGTCACTGACATGTATAGTATGCAAGGTCATGGAGAAGATAGTCAGGAGAAGAGTGGTTGAGCACCTAGAAAGGAATGAGCTTATCAACGACGGCCAGTGGTGATTGCAAAGTGAAGCCTTTACTGGTGTATCTTTTTGAAAATCCCCGAGTGTTTGGCAGATGCGGTGTCAGCAAGTCTAACTTGTGTGTGATGTGAAAGTCAGGGACGGGAAATCCTGTGTCACAAACCTACTGGAGTTCTACGACAGGGTGACAGCAATAAGGCAAGAGAGAGAGGGGTGGGTAGATTGCATATTCTTGGATTGTAAGAAGGCGTTTGACACAGTTCCACACAAGAGATTAGTGCAGAAGCTGGAGGACCAGGCAGGGGTAACAGGGAAGGCACTACATTGGATCAGGGAATACCTGTCAGGAAGACAGCAGCGAGTCATGGTACGTGGCGAGGTGTCAGAGTGGGCGCCGGTGACGAGCGGGGTTCCACAGGGGTCAGTCCTGGGACCAGTGCTGTTTCTGGTATTTGTGAACGACATGACGGAAGGAATAGACTCCGAAGTGTCCCTGTTTGCAGATGATGTGAAGTTGATGAGAAGAATTCAATCGGACGAGGACCAGGCAGAACTACAAAGGGATCTGGACAGCCTGCAAGCCTGGTCCAGCAACTGGCTCCTGGAGTTCAACCCCACCAAGTGCAAAGTCATGAAGATTTGGAAAGGGTAAAGAAGACCGCAGACGGAGTACAGCCTAGGGGGCCAGAGACTGCAAACCTCAATCAAGGAAAAAGATCTTGGGGTGAGTATAACACCAGGAACATCTCCGGAGGCGCACATCAACCAAATAACTGCTGCAGCATATGGGCGCCTAGCAAACCTAAGAACAGCATTCCGACATCTTAATAAAGAATCGTTCAGGACCCTGTACACTGTGTACGTTAGGCCCATATTGGAGTATGCAGCACCAGTTTGGAACCCACACCTAGCCAACCATGTGAAGAAGCTCGAGAAAGTGCAAAGGTTTGCAACAAGACTAGTCCTGGAGCTAAGGGGTATGTCCTACGAGGAGAGGTTAAGGGAAATCGACATGACGACACTGGAGGACAGGAGAGATAGGGGAGACATGATAACAACATATAAGATACTGAGAGGAATTGACAAAGTGGACAGAGACAGAATGTTCCAGAGATGGGACACAACAACAAGGGGACACAGTTGGAAGTTGAAGACTCAGATGAATCACAGAGATGTTAGGAAGTATTTCTTCAGTCACAGAGTTGTCGGGAAGTGGAATAGTTTAGGAAGCGATGTAGTGGAGGCAGGCTCTATACATAGCTTTAAGCAGAGGTATGATAAAGCTCATGGCGCAGGGAGAGTGACCCAGTAGCGGCCAGTGAAGAGGCGGGGCCAGGAGATATGACTCGACACCTGCAACCACAACTAGGTGAGTACAACTAGGTGAGTACACACACTCACACACACACACAAACACACACACACACACACACACACACACCCATTCTCACTCACACACACAAACACACACACACAAACACACACACACACTCACACAGACACACAGAAACACACACACAAACGCGCGCACACACACACACACACAACACACTTACATACCCAACACACATACACACACCCAACACACACACACCCATACACACACACAAACATACAACAGGCCTAGTGTCTAATCGACATGTGCCTTGGACAAAATGCTAACTAACACACACACACACTGTTTCAGGGACGGGAAATCCTGTGTCACAAACCTACTGGAGTTCTATGACAGGGTGACAGCAGTAAAACAAGAGAGAGAGAGGGGTGGTTAGATTACATTTTCTTGGACTGTAAGAAGGCGTTTGACACCAGTTCCACACAGGAGATTAGTGCAGAAGCTGGAGGACCAGGCAGGGATAACAGGGAAGGCACTACAATGGATCAGGGAATACCTGTCAGGAAGCCAGCAGCGAGTCAATGTACGTGGCGAGGTGTCAGAGTAGGCGCCGGTGACGAGTGGGGTTCCCCAGGGGTCAGTCCTTGGACCGGTGCTGTTTCTGGTATTTGTGTACGACATGACGGAAGGAATAGACTCCGAAGTGTCCCTGTTTGCAGATGATGTGAAGTTGATGAGAAAAATTCAATCGAACGAGGACCAGTCAGAAGCACAAAATGATCTGGACAGGCTGCAAGCCTGGTCCAGAAATTGGCTCCTGGAGGTCAACCCCACCAAGTGCAAAGTCATGAAGATTGGGGAAGGGCAAAGAAGACCGCAGACGGAGTACAGTCTAGGGGAACAGATACTAGAAACCTCAATCAAGGAAAAATATCTTGTGGTGAGTATAACACCAGGCACATCTCCTGAGGCGCACACCAACCAAATAACTGCTTTAGCATACAGGCGTATAGCAAACCTAAGAACAGCATTCCGACATCTTAATAAGGAATCGTTCAGGACCCTGTACACTGTACGTTAGGCCCATATTGGAGTATGCAGCACCAGTTTGGAACCCACGCCTAGCCAAGCACGTAAAGAAACTAGAGAAAGTGCAAAGGTTTGCAACAAGACTAGTCCCGGAGATAAGGATTATGTCCTACTAAGAGAGGTTAAGGAAAATCGACCTGACGAAACTGGAGGACAGGAGAGAAAGGGGGGACATGATAACGACATATAAAATACTGAGAGGAATTGACAAGGTGGACAGAGACAGAATGTTCCAGAGATGGGACACAACAAGAAGGGGACACAGTTGGAAGTTGAAGACTCAGATGAATTACAGGGATGTTAGGAAGCATTTCTTCAGTCACAGAGTGGTCAGGAAGTGGAATAGTTTGGGAAGCGGTGTAGTGGAGGCAGAGTCCATTCATAGATTTAAGAAGTGGTATGATAAAGCTCATGATGCGGGAAGAGTGACCCAGTAGAGGCCAGTGAAGATGCGGGGCCAGGAGCTCTGACACGACCCCTGCAACCACAACTAGGTGAGTATACACACACACGCACACACACACACACTCACACACACACAAACACACACATACACACACACACAACCACAATTAGGTGAGTACGATTAGGTGAGTACACACACACACACACACACACACACACACACACACACAGGGCCAACGTAGTCCCTATCTTTAAAAAAGGAGACAGAAAAGAGGCACTAAACTATAGACCGGTGTCACTTACGTGTATAGTGTGCAAAGTCCTAAAGAAAATCATCAGGAAAAGAATGTTGGAGCACCTCGAGCTGAACAGGATAATACACACCAGTCAGCACGGATTCCGGGAAGGCAAATCCTGTGTAACAAACCTCCTAGAGTTCTATGATAAAGTAACCGAGGTAAGGCAAGAGAGAGAAGGGTGGGTTGATTGCATTTTCCTGGACTGCAGGAAGGCCTTCGACACAGTTCCTCACATGAGATTAGTAAAGAAGTTGGAAGAACAAGCATGTATAACAGGAAGGGCACTGGAATGGATCAGGGAATACCTTACAGGGAGACAACAACGGGTCATGGTGCGTGATGAGGTATCACAGTGGGCGCCTGTGACGAGCGGTGTACCGCAGGGGTCAGTCCTAGGACCCGTGTTATTCTTGGTATATGTAAATGACATGACGGACGGGATAGACTCAGAAGTGTCTGTGTTCGCAGATGATGTGAAATTAACGAGGAGAATCACATCGGAAGAGGACCAAGCAGGACTTCAAACAGACCTGGACAACCTTGACATCTGGTCTAGCAACTGGCTTCTCGAATTCAATCCCACCAAATGCAAAGTCATGAAGATCGGAGAAGGGCAAAGAAAACCGCTGACAGAGTACAGGCTAGGCGGACAGAGGCTACAAACCTCGGCAAAGGAGAAAGACCTTGGGGTGAGTATAACGCCAAACACGTCTCCGGACACACACATCAACCAGATAACTGGGGCAGCATATGGACGACTGGCAAACCTAAGATTAGCGTTCCGTTACCTTAACAAGGAATCGTTCAAGACACTGTACACATGTGTACATCAGGCCCATACTAGAATATGCAGCACCAGTCTAGAACCCACACCTGGTCAAGCACGTAAAGAAACTAGAGAAAGTGCAAAGGTTTGCGACAAGGTTAGTTCCACAACTCTGGGGTCTGTCCTATGAAGAGAGGTTGAGGGAAATAGGACTAACAACACTGGAGGAAAGAAGGGTTAGAGGAGACATGATAACGACATACAAAATACTGCTGGGAATCGAAAAGGTAGACAGTGACAGGATGTTCCAGAGAGGGAACACAGAAACAAGGGGACACAACTGGAAGCTGAAGACTCAGATGAGTCAAAGGGATGTTAGGAAGCATTTCTTCAGCCACAGAGTAGTCAGGAAGTGGAATAGTCTAGAGAAAGATATAGTAGAGGCAGGAACCATACATAGTTTTAAGAAAAGGTATGATAAAGCTCATGGAGCAGGGAGAGCAGAGACACAGTAGCGGACAGCGAAGAGGCGGGGCCAGGAGCTGAGTCTCGACCCCTGCAACCACAATTAAGTGAGTACAATTAGGTGAGTACACACACACACACACACACACACACATGTGTGTGTATAATCTAGGTGGTCAAAGACTGCAAACCTCACTCAAGGAAAAATATCTTGGGGTGAGTATAATACCGAGCACATCTCCTGAGGCACACATCAATCAGATAAGACTCTGTACACCATATACGTCAGGCCCATGCTGGAGTATGCAGCACCAGTTTGGAACCCACACCTGGTCAAGCACGTCAAGAAATTAGAGAAAGTGCAAAGGTTTGCAACAAGACTAGTCCCAGAGCTAAGGGGATTGTCCTACGAAGAAAGGTTAAGGGAAATCGGCCTGACGACACTAAAGGACAGGAGAATTAGGGGAGACATGATAACGACAAATAAAATACTGCGAGGAATAGATAAGGTGGAGAGAGACAAGATGTTCCATAGAGGGGACACAGAAACAAGGGGTCACAATTAGAAGTTGAAGACTCCTATGAGTCAAAGGGATGTTAGGAAGTATTTCTTCAGTCATAGAGTTGTCAGGAAGTGGAATAGCCTAGAAAGTGACGTAGTGGAGGCAGGAAACATACATAGTTTTAAGACGAGGTTTGATAAAGCTCATGGAGCAGGGAGAGAGAGGACCTAGTAGCAATCAGTGAAGAGGCGGGGCCAGGAGCTATGAATCGACCCCTGCAACCACAAATAGGTGAGTACAAATAGGTGAGTACACACACACACACACACACACCGTTACCTTAACAAGGACTCGTTTAAGACACTGTACACCATGTACGTCAGGCCCATACTAGAATATGCAGCACCAGTCTGGAACCCACACCTGGTCAAGCACATAAAGAAACTAGAGAAAGTGCAAAGGTTTGTGACAAGGTGAGTTCCACAACTCAGGGGTCTGTCCTATGAAGAAAGGCTGAGGGAAATAGGACTAACAGCACTGGAGGAAAGAAGGGTCAGAGGAGACATGATAACGACATACAAAATACTGCAGGGAATCGACAAGGTAGACAGTGACAGGATGTTCCAGAGAGGGAACACAGAAACAAGGGGACACAACTGGAAGCTGAAGACTCAGATGAGTCAAAGGGATGTTAGGAAGCATTTCTTCAGCCACAGAGTAGTCAGGAAGTGGAATAGTCTAGAGAAAGACATAGTGGAGGCAGGAACCATACACAGTTTTAAGACGAGGTATGATTAAGCTCATGGAGCAGGGAGAGCAGATACCCAGTAGCGGGCAGCGCAGAGGCGGGGTCAGGAGCTGAGTCTCGACCCCTGCAACCACAATTAGGTGAGTACAATTAGGTGAGTACACACACACACACACATATATATATATATATATATATATATATATATATATATATATATATATATATATATATATATATATATATTGTACCCACGAACGACTGGTATTGATCATTAACAACACTGCGACTAGCCATGGAATCGAACACATGCTGATTTGGCTCGCTTCATGGTGAGCGAAAACGTATATGTATATATATATATATATATATATATATATATATATATATATATATATATATATATATATATAGTCGTGCCGATTAGGTAAAACTGGTCAATTAGCAAGAACTCATCTAAAATTAAGTCCTTTCTAAAATTTTATCTTATACGTTTAAAGATGTATTTGTTTCATTTATGTTAATGTAAAAATTTATAATTTTGTACCAAGAGAAACTTTGAAAACCTACCTAACCTTATTACAACAAGCGCAATTTAATTTAGCCTAACCCAACTAAATATATTTTAGATACGTTAACAATAATTTAATAATAAACAAACACAATGAAATATATGTTTTTCTTTATGTTCAGAATGATTTTTGCGAAATTATTGCATACACAAATTTTCGATTGTCTTATATGGCAAGAAGAACGTTGCTATTTAAGCCAAAATCGCAAGTTTTATCTAATCGGCACAACATATATATATAAAGGTAAGTAAATGTTATTTGTTATTTTATATATATTAATAATTATGTGTTAATAATGTTGTTTTGTGTATGTAGAAATATTATTAATATCATTAAAATTTATTATTTTTAAATATTTTTGGGTATCTTGAACGGATTACCGCCTATTTCCGGGGGTCCACTATATATATATATATATATATATATATATATATATATATATATATATATATATATATATATATATATATATATATATATATATATATATATATATCATTAACAGAACTGCGGATAGCCAGAATTCGATCCTACGTCACCATGCCCAGCCTTGTCAAAACAGGACACTGTACACATCACTCTATCCACTGGACAACAATTCTCAAACACCAGGCGCCCAGTAGAAATGGGCGTGTTTTATCTGATGCGAGAACATACATGGTCGTGGAGGCTCAGAGACTAATTTCAACCTCATCGTGTTTGGGTATCTGCCTTAACGAGCAGTCTGTATATTAATGAAATCACGAAACAAGTGATTTTGAATCATTAAGAGAACTACGCCTAGTTATGTTTCGAGTAGCCATGCTGGATGAGGTTGAAATTGGTCTCTGAAGTTCAAGGACCACGTATGTTCTCACATCAGGAAAAACACGCCCAGTTCCACTGGGCGCCTGGTTTTTGAGAACTGTTTGTTCAGTGGATAGTTATGCGTACATTGTCCTGTTCTCACAGGGTTGGGCATGGTGACGCAGGATCGAATCCTGGCTAGCTGCAGTTCTGTTTATGATTCCAAATCACTTGTTTCGTGATTTCAATACATTCACAAAATGTGTGAATGTATGTATACATGTATGTATAATTTTTTTTGACTGACTCTTACAATAATGAAACTGTTTAAAAACGTGGTATTGACAAACCAGCTAATTTCTTAATCGGAAAAGTGGTCATTGCCAGTGCAAAAGATCTGTATAAATACTTCAAAGAATCTCTGAATTAAATAGATCAAAAGGAATCAAAACCAATTCACTACTGTAAATCCCCGTTTACTCAGCAATTATACACTGATCCTTCCTTCCCTTAATGTCTGAGCATTGAGTGTCGATGAGACGGTATTGAAGTGGACAGAAGATTTGAAAGACTTAATCTCGAGGTCACAGTAGGTCACAGAAGCACTCTTAATGACATTAATTACTGATTCAAAATTCGAAAGATTCTTTTAATGCCTGAAGTTTGCAGGCGTTGAACTGGTAATTAACCTCAGCACATCTCAGAACCTAAACCTAATCTACCACCGAAAACAGTCGGCTAATACTTTGGTACCTATCTGCTACTGGATTAAGAGGAGCAATAGGTGTATATATGAGCAACGTCTCTACCTACTTTCCCCCCGAACCTCCACATCCCATGACCGAACTCGGGCTATTCCATTCCTATCCGAGGGCGCTCCCACTGAGCCAAGAATGAAACCATTATTAAAAATATTGATTAGTCAGGGCAATGTCTCCTGACATTTTTTCGGGTCAAAGATTCTTTCAGAATTTTAATATCTGGTTTTCTGATAAAGGGTATGCGCATTATTCGTCCCTTGTAGACGACTGAATTGTTATATTATTGTGATCAAAAGGAAGCGCTAAAACCTACATAGGGTCAATCACTGAAGTAGAGGTGCTGATGCTACCATCTTATGTAGCTTTGAAAATAGGTAGGATAAATTTGTTTGAGAAATTTATAAATTTGTACTCTGAATAGACCTACTGCAGTGTTCGTCTTTTCTTAAATTATTAAGTAGCCAGACGGAAAACTTTGAATTATCTACTACATAACTAACTTCAGTGAGAAACTTAGACATATTGAGGCGTCTTCTTCTTGTAGATTCGCCGGTACATCCGGCCCGGGTCTTCTCCAAATGGTGACCCGGCACAAATTGAGGCGTCTGTCCATCACCTCAAAATAACAATATTAAAATATTTTAATTATCCTCTTATACCCTAGTCCATGTTCCTAATGTATTAAATTACTATTGTTTGTACGTTTGTTATCTAACGGTTCAAAATATTTTTAAATTAATATTATAATAGTTTTTAATGCATTTGAAAATGAAAAATAGCACATCATTAAAAACACATTAAATTATATTAGCATGCCTTCACAATATTGTTGACCTTAATTATACACACCCAGTTAGTTGGAAAATGCATTTCATGAAAATTCACCACCTCTTGTATGAAGAATTTGCATGGACGTTTAAGGATCGACGTACGGCAGGAAGGAGAGGAGCTACGTACGGCAGGAAGCAGAGGATCTACGTACGGCAGGAAGCAGAGGAGCTACGTACGGCAGGAAGCAGAGGAGCGCGTGTCCGTGATGTTGAGTATAATACTGCACACAACTACGATTACTACTACCACTACTACTACTGCTGCTATTACTACTACTATTACCACTACTACTTCTACTACTACTGTTTCTACTGGTACTTCTACCGCTTCTACCACTACTGTAAATTATATTACTACTACAGCTAATACTGCTAATAATACCACTACCACTATTGCTACTACTACTACTAAACAAGATGCAACATAATAATAATAATAATAATAGTATTAGTAGTAGTAGAGTGCTACTGCTACTACTAACAATAATAATAATAATAATAATAATAATAATAATAATAATAATAATGTTACATCTTGTGGTCAACTGATCTTATAACTTTCTCCACAGAGTTATTTTACTTGACACATTTCATTATTATGGTCAAGAGATCAGATAGTTCCCATAATTTCTGTTCTACTTTCTTCAAACCCTTTCGCTAATTCTTTTGTGACACTGGTATTTATTGTTCTGTTTGAGAAATCAAAGATATTTTCGACATTTTCTATGTTTATATCTAGTTTAGCCAAGGCATTGCCTTTACTGTTGTCCTAGAAGCCTATGTGATAGATAACCCACAAATGTTTAACTTTAATCCCCTAGCAAATAATTTCTGGTTATTTATGCGTGTTCTCGTATTTAAGCATGTTTAGAACAAGTAATGAGAAGGTTAGGTAAGATTCGTCAGGAAACAGGACGGGTGTTTCCTGACGCTGGTGTTAGTCATGTGATGACCGACCACTAATTCTTTTGGTCATCTGACCGAGGCCTTACACTGGATTTCTGGGCCACCCCCTGTGGATATAAGTAATGAGTACAAGAAATCATAAATAATACGAATATCTGTGACTTCAAATATGTAGACTTAGTTTAAACTATGCAGCATAATAATCAGTTAAATTATATTTGTATATAGTGTATGTAGATGACATCTGTATGACATAATAAACTTATTTGTACATTCTTTATTGCTTAACTTAATGCCAAAAAATTGAGCTGCGTTCTCTTCTCTTGAATCGAATCTCATTGTTTCTTATTTCTCAAGATGTTAAGTAAAAAGACACAAATGCAACTAATGAGATATTTTATTGTGGCAACGTTTCGCTCTCCAGGAGCTTTGTCAAGCCGTTACCAAAGCTCCTGGAGAGCGAAACGTTGCCACAATAAAATATCTCATTAGTTGCATTTGTGTCTTTTTACTTAACATATTGTCGGTAATTCTACCAATATTAATACATTTCCCAAGATGCTGCATGACCTATATGAGTTTAGCACTCTTCCTCTATGAAATAAATTCATACAATAAATATTGAAAGAAAATAGCGTGGATGTCCGCCAGCATGATAGGCTCAGCTGTTCGAGTCACGTGATTAAAATCTCCGGAAGAGGGATTAATGTCGAAACGAGGGGTAGAAACAAGATGCGCGTGAAATGAGTTTCCATAATAATTAATAATAATAATGAATATAAAAACACCAACAACAACAATAATAATTACAAAACCAGCGATGTTGTTTCTCCTGGTGTTAACCTTGACCTCTTTAGAAAAAAAAGTCAGCTGAAGCTTCATATTTCTGAATGTTTACATGGGAATACTTCCTGAATCCGCCTTCCAGCTGTGAGTGATTTTTAACTGCTTGTTTATTTTTTTTTGGTATCTTGAATTGAGCTGCATTTACGTACCGGCTGCGATATTCTCCTTTTATATAAGCTCACCGCCAACACTTTATTTCCCCTGACGTTAACACACAAAAAAGTAAACAATTATTTAATAAAATAAAGATAGGAAGCTTAATAATGTTAACATGCAGTCACCTCAAAAATGTTACTCAGTCGGCACCTTAATAAGTTTGGTCAGCAGGAACCATAATGAAGTTAATCAACAAGGTATTCAGTAAAAGTGACCAACATGCAGCATTCTGGCTTCATTCCATTTCACCTGGTGCCCATGCTTGTTATGGAATTTCACACATGCATTATTCTAGTTGTCTATGTAGCTCTCTCACTCCCTGGTCATCACTTCAGGGTGTCACTCCCAAGTACACCTTGTCGCAACCCTTGTATTGAATGACATACATTCCTTCACTGGTTTTCCTCATCCTGGCTCGATTCATCTTTACTAGATACCTCACTGTTAACGATGAGCTGATGACCTCACTTATTTTGGGATCAGCGAGAGATTTAGTGAGACTGTTGGCATCAGCAGTTGGAAGTACTACGTACTTACTTATTTGATGACTGTTTTCATGCGGCCGTATTGATGATGATTTTCCTTGTGGCAGTAGCCAACTACCTCACTAAAGTAAGTTGCCCACCGTAAGAGACGTAATCAAACAAGGCCCCTGGCTCCTGGCTGCCTTCAAGAGGGAGCTGGACAGTTACTTAAAGTCGATACGGGATCAGCCGGCCTGTGGTTCGTACATTGGACTACGTGCGGCCAGCAGTAACAGCTGGTTGATCAGGCCCTGACCCACCAGGAGGCCTGGTCTTGGATCGGGCCGCGGGGGCGTTGATCCACGAAATACCCTCCAGGTAGGTAGGTAAGGTGAGCCAGGATGTGATGACAGCTGTTCATCTTTCGGCAGAATTCTATGCGGATTCATACGTACAAAATTGGGAAAAGAAAATTGAATGTAAAATATTTTATATATAGATAATACTACATGGGAATAATGAATATCATGTATGGGAATATTGTAAGTATGGGAATACTGTATGGGAATAACGTACATCCTGACGCATATCCGTGAGGAATATGCGTCAGGATGTATGTGGGCGAGACGGCCAGATGTCTAGACCAGCAAGTGAGAGTACACGCACACTTTCAGATGTGACAACTTCAATAGCGTTTGTTTGGCACTGCGTAGCACGCAAGAGCAACTGATGAAATGGAAAGAAGATACATTTGATATAAAGGTAAATACTGCAGGCGATATTGTCTCGAGGCTTCCATGATCGCAATACCTGACAGTGTAGTCCAAAACTTTCAAAATTTTACCAAATAAAGTGTCCTTGCTAAACAAATTCTTCTCCATCTGATTCCTGCCCACTGTATAGTCTCTGTTTTGGACTGATAACCCCAGTCGTATTTTTATTTTCACTCAATAAAGCCAAAAACACTCAACAAAGATAGGTAGTAGAGTCCTCGTTAAAAATAAGCAATGAATAGTGGAACAAAGTTAGCAAGACAACACTGGAGTTTAGTGAGGAAGCTAACAAAATATAGTCAACAAGCTCGTCAATAAAATTAAGCATCTTATATTCATCAGCAAGTTACTCTATAAACTAAGGGAAACAAAAAGTAACCAAAAGTCAACTAAAAAAACTAGTTATTTGGAAGCTCAAATATGATAGCCTTCAGTAAGATCAATAAAGTTAGGCAAAAGGATATTCATTATAGGCAGCTAGCAGAAACTTTAATAAAGAGAGCGAGCAGATAACTCAGTCAAGAGATCCAGCAGGAAGGTCAACAAAGATAGCCAACTAACGGATCATTAAAGACAGCTAACATAAATCCAATAAAAGTAGGCAGAAGGAAGCTAAATAATATAGTTAGCAGGATGGAAAACAGAAACAGGCAGATCATTGTTTACTTTATTTCTGGGACAAAAATTCTTTATTTTCAAATATTATAAAAAAACAGCGAATATTCTCATTCCAAAGAAAAAAATATATTGTTCATAATATTTGTAGCTGATAACACGAAAAATATATAATTTATTTTATAAATTTCATTTTTAATTAGATTTTGTATTGGAAAAACATATTTTGGAAACATGGGAAATAAGCGTTATTTTGAAAAGTAAATTTATCAACCTAACTCAACCTAACTAACCTAGGCCAGCCGTAATATTACTATTGCTTAGGTAAGGTTCGATAACATTAGGTTAGGTTTTATAAACGAAAGACCTTTCTAATAGGTAATATTTTCATTGCACAAAGCACCTAACACTGGAGAATTTATATATATATATATATATATATATATATATATATATATATCCATGGGGAAGTGGAACAGAATTCTTCCTCCGTAAGCCATGCGTGTCGTAAGAGGCGACTAAAATGCCGGGAGCAAGGGGCTAGTAACCCCTTCTCCTGTATATATTACTAAATGTAAAAGGAGAAACTTTCGTTTTTCCTTTTGGGCCACCCCGCCTCAGTGGGAAACGGCCGACGTGTTGAAAGAAGAAAGAAAGATATATATATATATATATATATATATATATATATATATATATATATATATATATATATATATATATATATATATATATATTTTATATTTTTTTATTAACACATCGGCCGATTCCCACCAAGGCAGGGTGGCCCGAAAAGGAAAAATTTTCATCATCATTCACTCCATCACTGTCTTGCCAGAGGGGTGCTTTACACTACAGTTATAAAACTGCAACATTAACACCCCTCCTTCAGAGTGCAGACACTGTACTTCCCATCTCCAGGACTCAAGTCCGGCCTGCCGGTTTTCCTGAATCCCTTCATAAATGTTACTTTGCTCACACTCCAACAGCACGTCAATTATTAAAAACCATTTGTCTCCATTCACTCCTATCAAATACGCTCACACATGCTTGCTGGAAGTCCAAGCCCCTCGCACATAAAACTTCCTTTACCCCCTCCCTTCAACCTTTCCTAGGCCGACCCCTACCACGCCTTCCCTCCACTACAGATTTATACACTCTCGAAGTTATTCTATCTCGTTCCATTCTCTCTACATGTCCGAACCACCTCAACAACCCCTCCTCAGCTCTCTGGATAATAGTTTTGGTAATCCCGCACCTCCTCCTAATTTCCAAACTCCGAATTCTCTGCATTATATTCACACCACACATTGACCTCAAACATGACATCTCCACTGCCTCCAGCCTTCTCCTCGTTGCAACATTCATCACCCATGCTTCACACCCATATAAGAGTGTTGGTATAACTATACTCTCATACATTCCCTTCTTTACTTCCATGGACAAAGTTCTTTGTCTCCACAGACTCCGAAGTGCTCCGCTCACCCTTTTTCCCTCATCAATTCTATGATTCACCTCATCCTTCATAGACCCATCTGCTGACATGTCCACTCCCAAATATCTGAATACATTCACCTCCTCCATACTCTCTCCCTCCAATCTGATATCCAATCTTTCGTCACCTAATATTTTTATCCTCATCACCTTACTCTTTCCTATATTCACTTTCAATTTTCTTCTTTTACACACCCTACCAAATTCATCCACCAACCTCTGCACATTCTCTTCAGAATCTCCCAAAAGCACAGTGTCATCAGCATATATATAGTATATATATATATATATATATATATATATATATATATATATATATATATATATATATATATATATAGATGGGGTCCACCTCTGGTGTCAATTGTGGGACACATTGCCTTGGAGAAGTGGATAAAAAGACTTCAAGGAAGAATATTAGATTTCTTTCTGAAGCCATTTGAATATTCCACTTCCCCTACCACCCCATCTTTTTTTTTACAAACTTTATTTCAAGACAAGATACAATGGGGAGTAAAACAACATAGATAACAACTCAGAGCTACATGTCAAATACTTCGTCCAACTCCCCGGCAGTGGGCCGCGTGCCCAGAATACTGCAGGCATTTCCCTCTGGATCGCAACACTGAGTCTCTGAAAGAGGAAGCTGGTCGCCCTGTGGTCCTTGGTTTCTATGATGAGTTTTCCACCCAGCTCCTTGAGAAACTTTAGAGCACACTTGCCCCATGCTCCATGGGTCTCCGACCCTATTGGGATGAAGTTATAGCAAGAGGGAAGGTCTTCATATTTGCGGGTCTTCTGGGTCTCCCTGTGGCTGGCAGCTCCACCCCCTTCGGCTAAGGAGTGTGGCAGGTAGGTGTCTGCCAATGTGGCAGCACAGGTGTAGTCCCAAGCAATCTGCTTACCATCCTTCCAGGGTAGCATGGTGGCTCCATCAGGACGCTTTTGACTTCCATCAGACCTCTGCACTTGGGGTTCCCGTTGAGCTGGGCAACGGGCTGTGGCGAGGCTTCTCTTTATGATGACATTAACCTCCTCATGTCTAGCATACTTCCCTTCTGATGTGTGACACACTAGACCATGAAGTCCGAATTGATCAGCCGTCGCCCTGCCGCAAATACACCTATGTTCGGTGAGTATGGGGGCGGCTAGGCGAATAGCAACACCAATCCGAATGGCCTGTGGGTCGAGTCGAGTGCCCAGAGAGGAATTGGGAACAGCAAGAAGGAAATCTCTTGAGTGTGGTGCCTTCACCGCTAGGAGACGAGCTTTGTCCTTTCCTGAAGCGTTGGTGAGCATTGTGTTGGAAATTTTTTCCATGATCGGTTTGTCCCAGTGGGACTGTTTGTGCTCTTTGGGAGGAGCTGGTCTACTGGAGGAGTCTGCCAGGATGTCCCACTGCACTGCTGCTTCAATGAACTTGGGGTCTTGGGCTCCCACCACACCTCTCAAACGTTCAGGGACAATCCTCTTGACTAATCCACAGGAGGCCAAACACGATGACAGAAATGCAGGTAACGCTACCTGCCTTGCTTTGCGCACCCCTATACCTCCCAGTCGCACTGGGAGGGTTGCCTGCTCCCATTGCTGATCCTCTAGTGACAGATTCAGTGCCTTCTTGAAGGTTGATCTCAGGTGTGCGTCATACTCGTCAAGTGTTGGGTTGTCAAAAGAGGGTGCGCACCTCAAGAAGTGAGTCTTGGCATAGTAAGACACCTTGTGAGGAGATACAGGGCATCATGGGCATCAAGATCACTTATTCTCTCCTCCATTCTTTTCAGGTCATTCACTTTGTCCTTGAGGACAGTGTCGATGGCGTGGTGACCCAGCGGTGCTCCCAGGAGGGTACTGTTGGATGGAGTGATAGTAGTGACTTCTGGGAGGATTGTTTGCACCGCATTGATTATTTCCTGATTTGTTGTGATAATATATATATATATATATATATATATATATATATATATATATATATATATATATATATATATATATATATATATATGTCGTGCCGATTAGGTAAAACTTGCGATTTTGGCTTAAATAGCAACGCTCACCTTCCCATCTAAGACAAGTGAAAATTTGTGTATGCAATAATTTCGCCAAAATCATTCTGAACATAACGAAAAAAATATATTTCATTGTGTTTGTTTATTATTAAATTAATGTTAACGTATCTAAAATATATTTAGTTGCGTTAGGCTAAATTTAATTGCGCTTGTTGTAATAAGGTTAGGTAGGTTTTCAAAGTTTCTCTTGGTACAAAATTATAAATTCTTACATTAACATAAATGAAAAAAATATATCTCTAAACGTATAAGAGAAAATTTTAGAAAGGACTTAATTTTAGATGAGTTCTTGCTAATTGACCAGTTTTACCTAATCGGCACGACATATATATATATATATATATATATATATATATATATATATATATATACGTCGTGCCGATTAGGTAAAACTTGCGATTTTGGCTTAAATAGCAACGCTAACCTTGCCATATAAGACAAGTGAAAATTTGTGTATGCAATAATTTCGCCAAAATCATTCTGAACATTTATGTTTTATTTGTTTAACTTTCCTGTGATATTTAATAACCATGAGCAATCCCTCATATATTGCACATAGTCATTAAATTTTAAAAATTATAAATATAGGAAAAGTATCGGTATTTGACAAAAATTGGGTATCGGTATTTGTATCGGCCAAAATTTTAGTGTCGTCCTATCCTAAATCGAGACCTCCTCACCTTGCATGAATGGACGTAGTTTACCTGATCCTAATCCTGCTGTACATATTTTAAGCCTTTTTAAATATATTTTTTTTTTTTAGAAAATAGTAAATATTGACAAATTAATTATTTGTTTTTTCGTTATGGTAAGACTGACTTTTTTCTGGTTTATTGCGTTCACAAATTTCCACTCGGACTAAACGGCAGAACAAGTCAAAATCGCATACACAACAAAACGATTACATACCTAACAACTGATGGAACTGGCTTTTGTGTTATTAAATTTGGTGTTCGCCGTGGAGAGGAATGCAATAACTGTCTCGCTCTTACACACTACACTTTTCAATGATTACACCAAAAAAATACCGGTTGTCATATCCTAAATTTATTGAAATTCAATGTGGTTGTTTTGAAGCCTTTCTATTTGATTTCTCCATTTAGGTACACACAAACAAACAAACAAATATACACATACACACATTCGGACTTTCAGCCAAATAACTCATCATTAAGTTAATTTTTTTTATAGATTTAATGCAGTGAATAGTGAAAGATTTGAGAGGAATAGAACTGGACCTCAGTATTGAGTTTGAATATCGTCAAGGTAATAAATGTGAAAGGGCAAGGTCAATAGAATGTAATACTATCTGGAGGGTTCTCAGCCTAGTGGTGAACTGTTGAAGGTTATGGAAAAAAAAGGGAAACCGGAGGAGGAAGTGAAATATATATACGAAAGAAATAGAAATAGTAGAAAAACGATACAAGAGGAGAATGCAAACCATCAATATTCGCAACTTGACATAAGAACCTTTATGAAGAGTATTGTCAGGCATTTACTTAAGTGCCCATAAGATGGGAAACTTTCACGTTGTAGCGACAAGGCTCAGGTGCTCGGTAACCAACAGTATGTGGACCATTTTAGTCTGTAGTCTTGGTTTATTGAGGCTTTTTATTTAGCTGGCTGCGAAAAGCACACTGTCCATACAGCTGAGTAACTCTGAGGGCTAGGAAGTTTGACTTAATAGGATAGTCTTGTTGATCAGGTGCTGCTTTCTCTAATATGGGCCTGACGTACCCGTTATATAGTGTTTTGAATGACTCCTTACTTATGCTTACTTACTTACTTACGCTTTTCTTAGGTTTGCCAGGTGCCCATAAGCTGCAGCAGTTTAGTTAATATGCGCCTCAGAGGTGCTCGGTATGATACTCGCCCCAAAATGCTTTTCTATGTGTGAGGTTTGAAGCCGTTGACCTCGTAGATTGTATTCCGACCCCGGTCTTCTTTTACCTTCCCAATCTTCATGATCGTGCATTTGATGGTGTTAAACTCCAGGAGCCATTTGTCGGAGTAGGTTTCCATCCTGTTCAGATCGCTTTGTAGTTCTACCTGATGCCCGACCGCTTGAATTTTCCGTATTAGTTTCACATCGTCTGGAACAAGGGAAACCTCTGAATCTATCCCTTTTCCCATGTCATTCACATACACGAGAAACAGCACGGGCCCTAGGGCTGACCCATGTGGAACCCGACTCGTCACATGCGTCCACTGTGACACACTTCGTCGCGTACCATCACTCGTTGTTTCCTTCCTGTCAGCTATTCCTTGATCCATTGTAGTGCCTTTCCTGTTATTCTTACCTGCTCCTCTAGCTTTTGTACTGACCTCTTGAGCGGAAATGTAGACGAGAGCCTTCTAAGAAGAGTGGTTGAGCACCTAGAAAGGAAGGGAGGACCTTATTCTCGAAAACCAGCACGGTGTAAGGGAGCAGAAATACTGCGTCACAATCCTACTGCAGTTTAACGACAGGTTAGTGGAAATAATACAAGAGAAAGAGGAGTGGATACACTGCATTTTCTCTAACTGTAAGAAGTGTGTGTTTGTGTGTGTGTCTGTGTGCCCACCTATTTGTACATACGTACTTGTGGATGCAGGGGTCGATTCACTGATCTTGGCACCCACCTTTTTTGCTGGTCGTGTACTCACCTAATTGTGGTTGCAGGGGTCGAGACTCAGCTCCTTGCCCCGCCTCTTCACTGACCGCTACTGGGTCCCTTCTCTTCCTGCTCCATGAACTTTATCATACCTCTTCTTAAAGCTATGTATGGTTCCTGCCTCCACTACATCACTTGCTAGACTATTCCACTTCCTGACTACTCTATGGCTGAAGAAATACTTCCTAACATCCCTTTGACTCATCCGAGTCTTCAAGTTCCAATTGTGACCCCTTGTTTCTGTGTCCCCTCTCTGGAACATCCTGTCTCTATAAACCTTGTATATTCCCCGCATTATTTTGTGTGTCGTTATCATGTCTTCCCTAACCCTCCTGTCCTCCAGTGTTGTCGGGCCGATTTCCCTTAATCTTTCTTCGTAGGACATTCCCCTTAGCTCTGGAACTAACCTCGTCGCAAACCTTTGCACTTTCTCTAATTTCTTGACGTGATTGACCAGGTACGGGTTCCAAACTGGCGCTGCATACTCTAGTATGGGCCTGACGTACACGGTGTACAGTGTCTTGGACGATTCCTTACTAAGGTATCGGAACGCTATTCTCAGGTTTGCCAGTCGCGCGTATGCGGCAGCAGTTATCTGGTTGATGTGTCCTTCCGGAGACGTGCTTGGTGTTATACTCACCTCAAGATCTTCCTCCTTGAGCGAGGTTTGCAGTCTTTGGCCACCTAGCCTATACTCTGTCTGCGGTCTTCTTTGCCCTTCCCCGATCTTCATGATTTTGCATTTGGCAAGGTTAAATTCGAGAAGCAAGTTGCTAGACCAGGTCTCTAGCATTTCCAGGTCTCTTTGAAGTCCTTCCTTATCCTCATCTGATTTATTTCTCTTCATTAACTTCCCATCAATTGCGAACAGTGACACTTCTGAGTATATCCCGTCCGTCATGTCATTCACATATACCAAGAATAGCAATTATCATAGGACTGACCCCAGTGGGACCCCGCTCGTCACAGGCGCCCACTGTGATTCCTCGTCACGGACCATGACCCGTTGTTGCCTCCCTGTCAGGTATTCTCTGATCCATTGCAGTGCCCTTCCTGTTATACACGCCTGATCCTCTAGCTTCTGCACTAATCTCTTGTGAGGAACTGTGTCGAAGGCCTTCCTGCAGTCCAAAAAAATGCAATCAACCCACCCCTCTCTCTCGTGTCTTACTTCTGTTACTTTGTCTTATATCTCCAGAAGGTTTGTGACACAGGACTTGCCTTCCCTGAACCTGTTCTGTGCGTGTGTGTGTGTGTGTACTCACCTATTTGTACTCACCTATTTGTGGTTGCAGGGGTCGATTCATAGCTCCTGGCCCCGCCTCTTCACTGATTGCTACTAGGTCCTCTCTCTCCCTGCTCCATGAGCTTTATCTTATGCCCAATAAAACAAGGAAGACCCTTGGAGGGATGGCGCAACACAATACTATGCAAGCTGTGGCCAGAGTGGGACGCTTGACCACGTACTTCAAACTTGTTCAAGAACATACAGACAGAGAGTGAAATGACATGTCCCAGTGCCAGTTACACTAATAGACAGAATTAGGAAAATGGGTGGGAACCCTGTCATATGTGGTATATTGCCAAGGAGAGGAGTTGGAAATGAATGGTTATCCAGGGAAATTGATGTCAATTGCTGGATGGACAAATACTGTAAGGAAAATGCAGTAACATTCATTGACAACTGGGACCTCTTCTATGGCAGAAATGACATGTATGCCAGGGATGGGGTTCACTTATCTAGGGCTGGGGTGGGGGCACTGGCAACTTCAGTGGAGGGAGCTTTTGGGGCTTTAAACTAGAAAAAGTTAGTGGTATGGGTTATGATTGGAAAACAGTGAAGTCCCAGTGTAGTAATGTTATGAATTTTAGGGGAACTAGTAATATGCAGAATAAGGTGGATATTGAAACGTAAGTGGCACCTGGTGACAAGGGCAGCAATAGGTATAGTGGAAAAACAGAAATGAACATGAAGAGTAAAGAGAAGGGAGGTTTTCTGAACATTTTTTATACTAATAGTCGTAGTGCGATAAATAAGATGGACGAATTGAGATTAGTTGCAAGTGCAGGTAATATTGATGTTTTTGCATTAACTGAGACGTGGTTTAATATGAAAAATCGGGACATGCCTGCTGAATGTCACATTCAGGGTTTTAAATTTTTCCAAGTAGACAGAAGAATCGGGAAGAGGGGTGGGATTGCACTCTATGTCCTTGATCATTTAAATTGTTGCATAAAACGGGTATAAAGTCTGAAATAATACAGAGTCTGTCTGGATAGAATTTTCGGAGGGGTGTGAAAAATTGATTTTAGGCGTGATATACCGTCCTCCAAACTTAGATAGGGAACAAGGGAAACTACTTTGGGAGGAAATTATTAAGGCCACAAGGCAAGATAACGTAGTAATTCTAGGGGACTTTAACTTTAGTCAGATTGATTGGAATTTCTTTACAGGTAATTTAGAATCAAACGACTTTTTAGAAGTAGTTCAGGATTGTTTTTTGAAGCAGTTTGTGACAGAACCTACAAGGGAAAATAACCTACTTGACTTGGTTCTGGCAAACAAGGAATCCCTTGTTAATAATTTAGAAATTACAGATGAACTCGGCACAAGCGACCCCAAGTCAATTAATTACCTTTAGCATTGAATGGATGTATGATAGTAGACATAATTCAGTAACAGTCCCAGACTTTCGCTTAGCAGATTATAATGGGCTTAGAGAACACTTATCAACTGTGGACTGGGGTAACGAAGGGAGCTATCAATATGACAGCTTTCTTAACACTATACAGGCAGCCCAAAGAACATTTATCCCATATAAAGAAATTAGATCAAGTAGAAATGACCCAAAATGGATGAATAATAGGCTCAAATATATTTTAGGTCAGAAGAAAGGAATTTATAGGCGCATAAATAGAGGTGAGGGTCATCTTATAAATCAGTATACTGACACTAAGAGGGACGTTAAAAAGGGTATAAGAAAAGCTAAACGGGACTATGAAATTAAAGTTGCTAGGGATTCAAAAACTAACCTAAAAAGTTTTTTCCAGGTTTATAGAACAAAAGTTAGGGATAAGATAGGTCCCCTTAAAAATATCTTACTGACAAGAAGAATGATATGTGCTCTATTTTTAATAATTATTTTCTCTCGGTTTTCACACAGGAAGACACTAATAATATTTCAGTAATAGTGGCCAAAAATAAGATAAATTATGTAATATCACAGTCACTAGCAAAATGGTTATGAAACAACTAGACCGACTGAAACCAAATAAATCACCGGGTCCTGATGAGCTTTTTGCAAGGGTTCTTAATTGAGGAATGCAAAATGGAACTCTGTGAACCAATATCTAACATTTTTAATTTATCTCTTCAAACAGGTGTAGTGTCTGATATGTAGAAGATGTCTAATGTAATTCCTTTTTTTAAAGCCGGGGACAAGTCACTACCGTCAAATTACCGCCCAATAAGCCTAACATCAAATGTAGGCAAATTACTAGAGTCAATTATAGGTGATATTATTAGAAGCCATCTAGATAACCATAATTTGATTAATGATACTCAGCATGGATTCACGATTGGCCGTTCCTGCCTATCTAATTTATTAACCTTCTTTAGTAAAGCTTTTGAGGCTGTTGATCACGATAAAGAATTTTACATTCACTTGTAAGACGTAGAATGAGGGGAGACATGATCGAGGTATACAAGTGGAAAATGGGTATTAACAAAGGGGATATAAATAAGGTATTGAGGGTATCTCTCCAAGAGAGAACCCGCAATAATGGATTCAAGTTAGATAAGTTTAGATTTAGAAAGGATATAGGAAAGTATTGGTTTGGAAATAGGGTAGTTGATGAGTGGAACAGTCTGCCTAGTAGGGTTATTGAAGCAAGGACCTTGGGTAGTTTTAAATTTAGGTTGGATAAATTCATGAGTGAAAGGGGTTGGATTTGAGTGGGAATTGCACATGAGTAAATAAAATTATCAAAGCTTATTTCTTGGGTAGCATTGAAAATTAGGTTGAACAAATATTCTGTTAGTGGGATGGAATGTGAAGGACCTGCCTAGAATGGGCCAACAGGCCTGCTGCAGTGTTCCTCCTTTCTTATGTTCTTATGTTCTTATGATCTGTAACAAGTGGTGTTCCACAGGGATCAGTCTTAGGCCCGTTATTGTTTATAATATATATCAATGACCTTGATGAGGGAATTACTAGTGATATGAGCAAATTCGCCGATGACACGAAGATAGGTAGGATAACTGATTCAAACGTAGATGTCAGGAAACTTCAGGAGGATTTAGACAAACTCAATTCGTGGTCAGAAAAGTGGCAGATGCAGTTCAATGTAGATAAATACAAGGTTCTGAAGCTCGGGAGTGTCCATAACCCAAGCACTTATAAGTTAAATAACGTAGAACTTAGCCATACAGATTGCGAAAAGGACTTGGGGGTGATGGTAAGCAGCAACCTTAAACCAAGACAGCAATGCCTAAGCATACGTAATAAGGTAAACAGATTACTGGGATTTATATCAAGACGTGTAAGCAACAGAAGTCCAGAGGTTATATTACAGCTTTATACATCGTTAGTAAGGCCTCACCTAGATTACGCAGCTCAGTTCTGGTCTCCATATTACAGAATGGATATTAATTCGTTAGAAAACATTCAGCGTAGAATGACAAAGTTAATTCATAGCATTAGAAATCTTCCGTATGAAGAGAGATTGAAGACCCTTAAATTACATTCACTTGTAAGACGAATAATGAGGGGAGACATGATCGAGGTATATAAGTGGAAGATGGGTATTAATAAGGGGGATATAAATAAGGTCTTGAGGATATCTCTCCAAGAGAGAACCCGCAATAATAGATTCAAATTGGATAAGTTTAGATTTAGAAAGGATATAGGAAAATATTGGTTTGGTAATAGGGTAGTTGATGAGGTTAACAGTCTGCCTAGTAAGGTTATTGAAGCTAGGACCTTGGGTAGTTTCAAATTTAGGTTGGATAAATACATGAGTGAGAGGGGTTGGATTTGAGTGGGACTCGCATATGAGTTAATTGAATAATCAAAGCTTATTTCTTGGGTAGAATTGAAAATTAGGTTGGGGAATTATTCTGTTAGTGGGATGGATTGTGAAGGACTTGCCTAGTATGGGCCAACAGGCCTGCTGCAGTGTTCCTCCTTTCTTATGTTCTTATGACTGTGTAAGTCAGTAAATTTCATTGTGAGGAGGACCTTCTGCCTAAAATAAAATTTGGGTGATTTTTTATCCCTAAAAATTTCAATTAATTGCAGAATATTGTTTCAGTTGCTACACTGCAGCAACAATTTTGGCTTTAATTTGAAAAAAAAAAAATAACAAACTTTGATAATTGTGATGAGTGTTTTTAAAATGGTAAAATTATTCCAGGAAGGAGGGAGGGAGGCTGAGGAAGCTCTAGTCTGGTACAACAAACACTTCCAAACACATAAAACATTATTATAACTGAATTGTGTGCAACACGAATCTGAGGTAGGTCTAAATTTAGCTTACATGAAAAATCACCATGAAAATAATGGGACCAATATGCTGAGTTATTATAAAATCAAAAGTAAAATATGTGTTTTTGTAGAGCAGTAGGCTGGAACATGTGAATTCCAACAAGCAAGAAGTTTGTATCTAGAACCACCTTATTGATGCGGATACAAATATTTAACTAAAAGTTATATTTGTAACTATATTTCCCTTCCAACGCCCTTCCTTCCCATTTCCTAATAGATTTACATGACTTACAAGAGATATATCCCTTTAAATTTACAGATATTAGTAGGCCTCCTATATTGATCCTTTCTCGTTTGTTTAAACTTCAATGATTACCTGCATCACTCCCTACCCTTCAATCAAACTTATCACCAAAAAAATTATTAGCAAGATTTAGTGAATTTAACATTTAGAGATCAAAATTAATGACTGAGTACATATAAATATGAATAATGCTTTTAACTGGCAGCCATCTATGTTGATCAATATCTACACTGCTCCATAGTGGTTTATTTTGACTTACTGTATTTGACTTTCAAGACAATGTGCTTCCCTTCCATCCTCAACTAACATATGTGTAAAAAATAATAACAAAAAGAAAAACAATAAATCTGAGATTTACAAGTTTAGATTAGTGAAACAGTTATATATGTATGAGTCACTTTGAGGAGGGCCTGTCTACATGGATCAATCAGTAGGCCTAGTCACTTTTCTTCATCCATTTGTTTTAACAAAATAGCTATTTATTGTTGAGCATTACTCCTGCCTCCTTTTCAAGTAGGAACGTACCTTGTTGCCAATGAAGAGGTCTTGATCCTAGGAACTGAGGAATCCTTCTGAAAATTAATTTATTGCAATGTTTAGTGGTCCTTCCTATTCTATCTAAATAAAGCATAAAACTAAATTTAAGGTGTTACGGCTTAATATTAAAGTCCAATTAACTGCAAGTTATTGTGACTGTTGAGGCTTTTTTGAACTGTCCAAGGATTTGTATTTTTCTCATGTTTAAGAAGCAACAAGGTGGAACAGTGTCGGTATAATTAATAATTTGATGGTTAGAGATAGTAGAAGCAACAAAACGAGACATCAAGAAGGAGATATCTGATTGATTGAATTTCCAGGCTCTCACTCAACTTACTAGAAAAAATGCTGGACTCCTGGAGAGCGTGGGTGACTTACTGGACTTTCATGACTTTAAAGATTACCTCCCTACCATTGAATCTGCATAAATCAATACCTATTCCACTGTTCTGTATTCGTTTGTTTTAATTTACGTGAGTAATACCATTCCATTCCATCAAACTAAGAAATCTTGGCAAAAACTCATAGCGACAATTATGAAGTTGATTTTCTGCGAGGAGGACCTATATACAACCATCAGCAAGCCTATTCACTCATGTTTAACTCTATCCATGTAGAGTTCTTTTCAGGTATATACAATGCACAGTGCTTATTCTTAACCTTTCTACAGCATGCCAAACACACAGCTTTTGGTGTTATACATCAACCATTAAATATTGAAGCCTTTCAGTAGAGGCAAATTGAAATCGAATATGGAGGCGCATTGTAAACGTTTGAAGCTACGATACAGAGAGATTTAGAAGTTATCCAATCTATTAAAGGATACTGGGAATGAGTTCAAACACTTTGGTTAAAGATCACCAGTACATGTTAACTGTTAAAGGAATTTGAGCTCAGTGACCATGCATAAGCCTTGGAATTTTGATGCAGGTTGGCCGAGACCTTCTAGAATTATGAGCAAAATAAATACGACAAGGTGAAGGAAAAACCTTGGAGCAGCCTCATAAATTTCTTCCTCGAAGACACCTCATAACAAGAGCCACAGTGATTTTTCAGGTGCAGTAGTAGATTTCATAACAGTGGTCGCTTGGGAGGGTTAGCTAGGTAGTGTTACCCCACTTCCACGCCCTGCCTGGCTACCTGCTTTATCTCACCTGTGTTTGTTAATTACTGTCATGTTGTTTATTCTAGCTAAGACATTCATGGAGGGAGGAAGAGAGATGAATGGAGGGGATAAGGCTGAAGACAAGAGCATAGGAAGAGAGAAAAAGAACAAGATGGATATTAATTATTTTATTAATACATCAGCCGATTCCCACCAAGGCAGGGTTGCCCGAAAAAGAAAAACTTTTATCATCATTCACTCCATCACTGTCTTGCCAGAGGGGTGCTTTACACTACAGTTATAAAACTGCAACATTAACACCCCTCCTTCAGACTGCAGACACTGTACTTCCCATCTCCAGGACTCAAGTCCGGCCTGCCGGTTTCCCTGATTCCCTTCATAAATGTTACTTTGCTCACACTCCAACAGCACGTCAAGTATTAAAAACCATTTGTCTCCATTCACTCCTATCAAATACGCTCACACATGCTTGCTGGAAGTCCAAGCCCCTCGCACACAAAACTTCCTTTACCCCCTCCCTTCAACCTTTCCTAGGCCGACCCCTACCCCGCCTTCCCTCCACTACAGATTTATACACTCTCGAAGTTATTCTGTCTCGTTCCATTCTCTCTACATGTCTGAACCACCTCAACAACCCCTCCTCAGCTCTCTGGATAATAGTTTTGGTAATCCCGACCTCCTCCTAATTTCCAAACTCCAAATTCTCTGCATTATATTCACACCACACATTGACCTCAGACATGACATCTCCACTGCCTCCAGCCTTCTCCTCGTTGCAACATTCATCACCCATGCTTCACACCCAAATAAGAGTGTTGATATAACTATACTCTCATACATTGCCCTCTTTACTTCCATGGACAAAGTTCTTTGTCTCCACAGACTCCGAAGTGCACCACTCACCCTTTTCCCCCTCATCAATTCTATTATTCACCTCATCCTTCATAGACGCATCTGCTGACATGTCCACCACCAAATATCTGAATACATTCACCTCATCCATACTCTCTCCCTCCAACCTGATATCCAATCTTTCGTCACCTAATCATGTTGTTATCCTCATCACCTTACTCTTTCCTATATTCACTTTCAATTTTCTTCTTTTACATACCCTACCAAATTCAGTAACCAACCTCTGCAACTTCTCTTCAGAATCTCCCAAAAGCACAGTGTCATCAGCAAAAAGCAACTGTGACAACTCCCGCTTTGTATTTGATTCTTTATCTTTTAACCCCACACCTCTTGCCAAGACCCTCGCATTCACTTCTCTTACAACCCCATCTATAAATATATTGAACAACCATGGTGATATCACACATCCTTGTCTAAGGCCCACTTTTACTGGGAAATAGTCCCCTTCCCTCTTCACTGCTTTCAGTAACCTACCTCTTATTCCATACACCTGCAACATCTGCCACATTGTCCCCCTATCCACCCTATCATATGCCTTTTCCAAATCCATAAATGCCACAAAAACCTCTTTACCCTTATCCAAATACTGTTCACCTATATGTTTCACTGTAAACACTTGGTCTACACACTCCTGACTTAATCCCATTTATTTCTCCCCACTGAAACTTCCCTACCCCCTTCAGCTTTATTTCGCTTAGGGCTAGAACATCCAACTTCTTTTCATTCATAACATTAGCAATCATTTCTTATTTATCATTCGCACTACATTCGCGCACATTTAAACATCCCAGTTATGTTAAGTTTTTCTTTTCCTTGTTTTTAGTAGTTTATACAGGAGAAGGGGTTACTAGACCATTGCTCCCCGCATTTTAGTCGCCTCCTACGACACGCATAGCTTACGGAGGAAGAATTTTGTTACACTTTCCCATGGAGATAAGCAGAACTAAACAAGAACAAGAACTACGAAGAAAATAAAACCCAGTGGGGTTGGTATATATATGCTTATACATGCATGTGTAGTGTGACCTCAGTGTAAGTAGAAGTAGCAAGACATACCTGCAACCTTGCATTTATATGAGACAGAAAAATACACCAGCAATCCTACTATCATGCAAAACAATTACAGGATTGTGTTTCACACTCATTTGGTAGGACTGTAGTACCTCCCTGGGTGGTTGTTGTCTACCAACCTGCTATCTACCTGTAAGTCTGGAAACTTAAAACAAATTAATATGCGCGAGTGTGTAGAAGGCCTACTGACCTATGTAGAGATGTGTATGTAAGAATGCAGGTAGTTATGAAAGTTAAAACAAACGAATAATGAAGAATAAATTAAATCTACGTATATAGTAGGGTAGGAAAGAGACAATCTTCTGTCATATAGTCTGTTAGGAAATAGATAGTGATAAATGAAAAAGAAAGGGAGATAACGCTATAAATATAACGTTTAGTTATATACACTTTTACCCGAATTTATGAGTCGGGTCTAGAAAGACTCTAGACTCTTTTTGAAGTTCAATGGTTCGAAGCTATAGCTTTGAACATACTTTTTTTTGCGTATTGCTCAGCATATTAGTCCTAATATTTTATTGTTGATACTTTAGGTATATTAAACTAAGGCCAACCTTTGATAGACGTTGTAAAATATTCAATTTTATTGTGTTTTTTTTATTATAGACAAAGTGTTTACTACGTGATGTGAAGGAGACACGCGAGGGCTGGCTAAGCC
Source organism: Cherax destructor (assembly GCA_009830355.1). Classification (NCBI taxonomy): domain Eukaryota; kingdom Metazoa; phylum Arthropoda; class Malacostraca; order Decapoda; family Parastacidae; genus Cherax; species Cherax destructor. The sequence continues at coordinate 88,330 of WNWK01006322.1, forward strand.
TCTCTACCTCCCTCCCACTAATACAGATTCCTAAACGCATTCATAGTTATTGCCAAATTAGGTTGTCTTTCTAAATGAAGCCTATTTTACTGCTGCAGTGTTGCAACAGTTGCAGTATCCAGCAAATAAATAGCTTTTATTTTAAATTATTAATAATAACACCAAAAGTTTTGTATTAAGCATACTGTAAATTGGTCAGGAACGAGCGCTGTACATGGTAAAAACCTGATGTTCGAAAGGGTTCCTTTAATTACTGGGATCAAGAGCCCTTCATTAGCACCATAAAAGTCTTTAGGTGGAACTCAGTGAGGAATAAAGCCCACATAAATAAAGCCCAGTGAATAGGCCTGATAATCATCGTAGATAGGTCCTCCTTACAATGACTAGGTTATAATCTCTCCGAGTGAGGAGCATTTTCCCAGAGTGAAGAAAAGGATATTTTTCCCAAAGGTAGAATAGGTAATTTTCCTAGACTGCCTTGCTTTTCCAGAAAGAACTTTTTCCAGAGCAGTTAGCTTATTTGCCCTTGCTCCAGCTTCTGGGTCAAGACCACCCATGCTCCAGCTCCTGGGTCAAGACCATCCATGCTCCAGCTCCTGGGTCAAGACCACCCATGCTCCAGCTCCTGGGTCAAGACCATCCATGCTCCAGCTCCTGGGTCAAGACCACCCATGCTCCAGCTCCTGGGTCAAGACCATCCATGCTCCAGCTCCTGGGTCAAGACCATCCATGCTCCAGCTTGTGGGTCAAGACCATCCATACTCCAGCTTCTGGGTCAAGACCATCCATGCTCCAGTTTCTGGGTCAAGACTATCCATGCTCCAGCTTCTCGGATCAAGTTTCCACACACCTCCCTCCTCCTACCACTTGCTCTAACTCGGTGGATCAAGATCACTCCCTGTTCCACCCACTACCTTTACCACCCACTCAACTACATTCATCTAGCATCCTTTGCTCCAACACCTTGCATCAAGATCACTCCCTCACCTTACCTCTCCTTCCCCGTGTTTTGAATTGCATTTAAAAATGCTTTTTAAGGCGTATTTTAAGACGTTTGTTCAGTTAGTGGTGACTACTTCAGTGTCTCTTTATTTTCTCATCAACAGGTAAAGACATGGTGAATAAAACTCACAAAAATGCACATTTTTTTATTAAAACGTTATCCATAACAGGTAAGTATTTACCATATTTAGCTAATGTGCTCCGAGTCCATGAATCAAGAACCCTCCTCATCACCCAAGACCACCTATCCCTCGCCCAGCCTGAATGCCGCCATCATGCTCACCTTTCATGTGCCATTGCTTTCACCTAAATAACAGTCTTCACCTCATCAATCACTGTCTCATAAATGGAGTCTCCCAACACAACCTCTCAATCAGCCATCTCCTATCCTCCTGAAAATCTGCCTCATGTTAGGCTCTGCCTACCTGCCTCTGAATACTCCACTAATGACTCAGTTGCTAAAATCTCTCTCTCACTCTCTCTCTCTCTTTCACACACACACAAACACACACACGTACACACACACACACACACACACACACACACACACACACACACACACACACACACACACACACAGATGCAATCTTTCCACCCGGATATCAAATCCTCAGGAAAGATAGAGGGAGCAGAGGGGGAGGAGGAGTTGCACTGCTCATTAAGAACCGGTGGGGATTTGAGGAAGTGGAAGGAATGAATGGAATGGGTGAAAGGGACTACATAGTAGGAACAATTCAGTCTGAGGGCCATAAGGTGGCTGTAATGTACAACCCGCCACATAACTGCAGGAGGCCAAGAGAATAATACGACGAGAGCAACAGAGCAATGGTAGACACACTAGCCGAGGTAGCCAGAAGAGCCCACATGGGGAGAGCAAAGTTTCTAGTTATGGGTGATTTCAATTACAAGGAGATTGATTGGGAAAACCTGGAGCCCCACAGGGATCCTGATTCATGGAGAGCCAAGATGATGGATGTGGTACTGGAAAACCTCATGCATCAACATGTTAGAGACACTACCAGAGAGAGAGGTGGGGATGATCCAGCAAGACTGGACCTAGTATTCACCTTGAGCAGTTCGGACATTGAGGATATCACGTATGAAAGGCCCCTTTGAGCTAGTGATCATTTGGTTCTGTGTTTTGATTATATACTTGAGCTACAAGTGGAGAGGGGAGCAGGAATAGGAAGGGAGAAACGAAACTACAAAAGGGAGGACTATACATGAGGACTTCCTACAAGACGTTCAGTGGGAGAGAGAATTGGCAGGAAAACCAGTAAAAGAAATGATGGAATATGTGACAACCAAATGCAAAGAGGCAGAGGAGAGGTTTGTCCCCAAGGGAAACAGAAGTAATGGGAAGACCAGAACGAGTCCTTGGTTCACCCAGAGGTGTAGGGAGGCAAACACTAAGTGTAATAGAGAATGGAAAAACTACAGAAGACAAAAGACCCAGGAAAATAAAGAGATTAGCGGAAGAGCCAGAAACGAATATGCACAGGTAAGAAGGGAGGCTCAGCGACAATATGAAAATGATATAGCAACAAAAGTCAAGTCTGACCCGAAGCTGTTGTATAGCCACATCAGGAGGAAAACAACAGTCAAGGACAAGGTAATCAGGCTGAGGAAGGAAGTTGGGGAGTTCACAAGAAACGACCAAGAGGTATGTGAGGAGCTCAACACGAGATTTAAAGAAGTATTTACAGAGAAGACAGGAAGAACTCCAGGAATTCAGAATAGGGAGGAATACCAACAAGTGCTGGATGAAATACACACAACCGAGGAGGAGGTGAAGAAGCTGCTATGTGAACTCGATACCTCAAAAGCGGTGGGACCGGACAATATTTCTCAGTGGGTCCTTAGAGAGGGAGCAGAGATGTTGTGTGTGCCACTAACACAAATTTTCAACACATCCATTGAAACTGGGCAACTACCTGAGGCGTGGAAAATGTCAAATGTAGTCCAAATTTTTAAGAAAGGAGACAGACACAAGGCATTAAACTACAGACCTGTGTCACTGACGTGTATAGTATGCAAAGTCATGGAGAAGATCATCAGGAGGAGAGTGGTGGAGCACCTAGAAAGACACAAGCTTATAAACGACAACCAGCACGGTTTCAGGGAAGGAAAATCCTGTGTCACAAGCCTACTGGAGTTTTATGACAAGGTAACAGAAGCAAGACACGAGAGGGGTGGATAGACTGCATTTTCTTGGACTGCAAGAAGGCGTTTGACACAGTTCCTCACAAGAGGTTAATGCAAAAGCTAGAGGATCAGGCACCCATAACAGGAAAGGCACTGCAATGATTCAGAGAATATCTGACAGGGAGGCAACAACGAGTCATGGTACGTGACGAGGTGTCAGAGTGGGCACCTGTCACGAGTCGTGTTCCACAGGGGTCAGTCCTAGGACCTGTACTGTTTTTGGTATATGTGAATGACATAACGGAAGGGATAGACTCAGAAGTGTCCCTGTTTGCAGATGATGTGAAGTTAATGAGAAGAATTAAATCAGTCGAGGATCAGGCAGGACTACAAAGAGGCCTAGACAGGCTACAAGCCTGGTCCAGTAACTGGCTCCTTCAATTTAACCCTGACAAATGTAAAGTCATGAAGATCGGGGAAGGGCAAAGAAGACCGCAAACAGAGTATAGTCTAGGTGGCCAAAAACTGCAAACCTCACTCATGGAAAAAAATCTTAGGGTGAGTATAGTACCGAGCACATTTCCTGAGGCATACATCAATCAGACAACTCCTGCAGCATACGGGCGGCTGGCAAACCTAAGAATAGCGTTTCAATACCTCACTAAGGAATCGTTCAAGACTCTGTACACCATATACGTCAGGCCTATACTGGAGTATGCAGCACAAGTTTGAAACCCACACCTGGTCAAGCACGTCAAGAAAGTAGAGAAAGTGCAATGGTTTGCAACAAGACTAGTCATAGAGTTAAGGGGATTCTCCTACGAAGAAAGATTAAGGGAAATCGGCCTGACGACACTAGAGAACAGGAGGGTTAGGGGAGACATGATAAAGACATATAAAATACTGCGAGGAATAGATAAGGTGGACAGAGACAAGATGTTCCAGAGAGGGGACACAGAAACAAGGGGTGACAATTGGAAGTTGAAGACTCCTATGAGTCAAAGGGATGTTAGGAAGTATTTCTTCAGTCATAGAGTTGTCAGGAAGTGGAATAGCCTAGAAAGTGACGTAGTGGAGGCAGGAACCATACATAGTTTTAAGACGAGGTTTGATAAAGCTCATGGAGCAGAGAGAGAGAGGACCTAGTAGCAATCAGTGAAGAGGCGGGGCCAGGAGCTATGACTTGACCCCTGCAACCACAAATAGGTGAGTACAAATAGATGAGTACACACACACACACACACACACACCATACACACACACATAAATGTACAAAAAAATTACATTTCATGGTAAATAGCAAAAAAAAAATAGGATGAAGAGTCAGGGGATCTGAGGAAGAGTCTGGGATGGAAGAATGAACAGCAGAGCTCATGAAAGGGAACAAGAGTGGAAAAGAAGGTTAGAAGAGCTTAGGAATAAATTGGAGGAGAGGATGGCTCTAGAGAGCAAAAAGTGGGAGCTACCAGCCATAGCTGCAGAGACTAGGATACGGAGCTTACAGGAGCAACTGAACCAGGTTAAAGAACTGATGAGCAGAATGGGCATTGCATCAAGAACAGGAACATCAGCAACCAGCGAGGGGACAGAAAGGAGGAAAGGAGATAGGTTCCCTGTAGAGGCCATATCAGACCACCAAGAGATCTAGGAAATGCTAGGAAAGCAGCAATGGAAATATTAAAATTGGATCATGAGATACAAAGGGAAATGCAATGGGAGGATGAAAGGAAGAGGTCAATCTTTGTTAATGGGCTTTTGGATGCCGAAGAGGCACCCTAGGAAGTAAGACGACAGGGAGAGAAAAAATGGATTGAAAATATCATGAAAGAGATAGGAGAGGAAGATATGACCCAGCTGACAAATTTTCAGAGAATAGAGGGGTTTTCAAGGGGAAGAAACCATCCAGTCAGATTGATTTTCAAGTCAGAAATGGCGCAAAACACGATCCTGCAGAAGAAACCACGACTGAGGGACTCATCAAATTTCCAGCGGGTGTAACTCGAGCATGACATAACACAAGAAGCAAGGCAAAAACTGAGAGAGATGTAGAATACAAAGATGCAAGGGGCAGTAAAAACTCAAAGATAGAGAAGGGCAAAGGGAACCCAGACTGAGGAAAAATAACAAACACCCTCCCTCAGAACCACCCACAGATGGCTCTCAACCCCACTGCAACCAAGCAAATTAACCCAAAACAACCTACAATCTGTACCCACTCCCCCAACACAAACTCCACCATCATAGCAGCCTGCCAGGTCTCCCACTCCCTCAACCCCCACAAACCCTCCCCAGACCACAATATTAGATAAGAAGCTGAAGATATGGTATAGGAACACTGAAAAAAAAAACAAATAAATATGAGGATTGGCACAAAAGAATCATGGAGGCATCCCGAGACGTCATAGAACTCACAGAAACAAAGCTTACATGGATGAAAACAGATGCCACCTTTCCATCCGGTTATCAGATCCTGGGGAAAGACAGAGGGAGGAGAGGGGAAGGAGGAGTTGCACTGCTCATCAATAGAAGGAATGGACAGAATGGAAGCAAGGGATTAAATAGTGGCGGGTTGTACATCACAGTGATGTACAACCCATCACAAAATAGCAGGAGGTCAAGACAAGAATATGATAAGAGTAATAGAACAATGGTGGACACTAGCTGAGGTGGTCAGAATGACCTATATGGGTAAGGCAAAGTTACTAGTTGTGGGTGATTTCAAACACAAGGAGATTGATTGAGAAAACCTATAGCCACATGGGAGATCAGAAACATGGAGACCTAAAATGATGGATATGGTACTGGAAAGCCTCATACATTAACATGTCAGAGACACTACCAGAGAGAGAAGAGAGGATGAACCAGCAAGGTTGGACCTCATATTCACCTTGAGTTGTTTTGACATTCAGGATATCATATATGAAAGGACTCTCAGAGCTAGTGAACACGTGGTCCTGATCTTCAAATGCATTGTTGAGTTAAAAGTGGAGAGTGAAGCAACACGATTCGGATGGAAGAAGCAAACTACAAAAGACAAGATTACACAGGCATGAAATTTTTTCTACATGAGGTAAAGTGGGAAATACATGATCACAAAATGTAAGAAGGGAGAAGAGAGGTTCGTATACAATGGCAAGAGAAACAACGGGAAGAGCCCTTACTTCACCAAAAGATGTAGAGTGGCCAAAACTAAGTGCGCTAAAGAATGGAAAAATATAGAAAAAAAAGGCCCAGAAAAAAAGGAGATTAGCTGAAGAGCCAGAAATGAATACACATGGATAAGGAGGGAGGTCCAGTGGCAGTATGAGAATGATATTGCATCAAAAGCCAAATCTTACCCAATGCTGTTGTACAGCCACATCAGGATTAAAACAACAGTCAAGATCAGGTAATCAGACCGAGGAAGGAAGTAGGGAAGATCACAAGAAACGACAAACAAGTAAGTGAAGAGCTCAACACGAGATTCCAGCAATTATTTTCAGTGGGGACAGAAAGGACTCCAGCAAACCGGGATGAAAGGGTACACCAACAAGGGCTAGACACACTACATACAACAGACGAGGAAGTGAAGAGGCTGCTAAGTGAGCTCGATACCTGAAAGGGGGTGAGACTGGACATCTCTCCGTGGGTCTTGCGACAGGAAGCAGAGGCACTGCGAGTGCCACTAACAACGATCTTAAACACATCTATCGAAAAAGGGCAACTACCTGAGGTGTGGAAGACGGCAAATTTAGTCCCAATCTTTAAGAAAGAAACCAGGCAGGTGGCATTAAACTACAGACCAGTGTCACTGACATGCATAGTATACAAAGTCATGGCGATTCTTATCAGGAAAAGACTGGTGGTGCACATAGAAAGGAATGATATTATACACGATAACCAGCACGGTTTCAGGGAGGGTAAATCCTGCGTCACAAACCTACTGGAGTTTTACTTCAAGGTGACAGAAGTAAGACAGGAAAGAAAGGGGTGTGTAGATTGCATTTTCTTAGAGTGTAAGAAGGATTTCTATACAGGTCCGCACAAGAGAGTAGTGCAAAAGCTAGAGTAGGCAAGAATAACAGGAAAGGCATTACAATAGATCATAAAATAACTGACAGAAAGGAAACAACGAGTGATGGTACATGGCGATGTGTCAGAGTGGGCGCCTGTAAGGATCGGAGTTCCACAAGGGTCAGTTCTAGGGATGGTGCTGTTTCTGGTATATGTGAATGACATAACGGAAGGAATAGATTCAGAAGTGTTCCTGTTTTCAGACGATGGGAACCTAATGCGGAGAATTTAAGTTGATGAGGATCAGGCTGCAAGCCTGGTCCAACAACTGGCTCCTGGAGTTTAACCCCACCAAATGCAAAGTAATGAAGATTGGAAAGGTCAAAGAAAACCGCAAGCCTCACTCAAGGAAAATTATCTTTGGGTGAGTATAATGCCGAGCACATCTCCTCAGGCACACATCAATTAAATAACTGCTGCAGCATGTGGGAGCCTGGCAAACCTAAGAATAGCTTTTCGACATCAGAGTAAGGAATCATTCAAGCCTTTGTACACCGTGTATGTCAGGCTCATATTGGAGTATGCAGGAACAGTATGGAACCCACACCTGGTCGAACACGTCAAGAAATTAGAGAAAGTGCAAAGGTTTACAACAAGACTAGTCCCAGAGTTAAGGGGTATGTCCCATGATGAGAGGTTAAGGGAAATCAACCTGACCATACTGGACAGGAGAGATAGGGGAGACATGATAGCGACATATAAAATACTGAAAAAGAATTGACAAGGTGGATAGGGACAGGATGATTCAGATATGGGACACAGCAACAAGGAGACACAACTGGAAGTTGAAAAGTTAGATGAGTCACGTGGATGTTAGGAAGCATTTCTTCAGTCTTAGAGTTGTCAGGAAGTGGGACACTCTAGAGAGTGATGTAGTGGAGGCAGGATTCATGCATAGCTCTAAGAAGTGGAGCACGGAGAGAGTGGACCTAATAACAACCAACGAAGATGCGGGGCCTGGAGCTACGACTCGAACCCTACAACCACAAGTAGGTGAGAACAAATAGATGAGTATACAGACACACTTCACCTTTAACTGTACAATTAATTACCCTTCTTAATGGCTTTTCAATTTACTTATCCATTAGCGATGTATACAGTGATACACGTCCACACACTTCACATTACAATAAAAAAAAAACTCATTCCCCCAATCACCTAACATTCAGACATTGTAAATTCTCACAAAAACCCCCTTTCACTCTTCATTTCTAAAACACATACACGCGTCACATCCTCATGTCATTGAGTATTACAAATTCACTCAAGAGATGCCCCTGAAAAACATTACTCATTTCATTTGAAGGTCCGAAAATACATTACTCATTCTTTTTATAATCTAAAAACAACATAGGTCATTCATTTGATGATCCTCAAATAACTTTACACATTCATTTCGGTGATCTGAAAAATAAGGTTAATGCCTGGGTAATAATAATTATTCATTAAATGAATAGAATTCATAATTAATCGGAGAAGGTAAGTAAAAAAAGAGAGGTAGAGATAATAAAAAAACACATTAGGAATCACGTTATAAGGCAGTGTTACATAATCACACCACATCACCTGTTTTTTTTATTTCTTGAGTTACTCTCACAATTTTTCATTCACTTACTCTATTCATTTGGTAATCATTATTATTCCCAAAAAATTAATTAGAAGATAAACTATGCATAGAATGAGTTAACCAGGAACGAACACAATCTCAGAGGAGAATTACGACACTGTAAATGTGGAATATTGGGATAAAACATGGATAAGTTATCATGGAACAGTGTGTGTCCCTGCCTCAAACACTGAATTTACTTTCTACAAAGAATGAAGTAAAAACTTAATTGCACTAAACTTTATGTTTTTATTCATTAAATGTTATTAGTTGCAATAAATCTCCATAACATCCATAATGCCAAAAGTTTAGAACAGCTTAATTTTCTGGGGTAGTTCTTCTGCAGGATCTTACAGTGTCTCTTTATTGGACAATCTTGTTCAGTACTCACACCACCAGACTTTCAAGCTAACTCACAAACCTCCTGACCTACTAAAAGAAAGAAATTCATTCATTAAACAACATTTTTTTTTAATGTGGAGGCATTACTCCTCGCTCCATTCTTGGTAGTTGCCTTGTTGCTGTAGAAGAGCTTTTGATCCGAGGAAATTATTTTTCCCTTGTCAAAATCAACTTATTCAGATGTAAATCATTCCTTCCAGGAAAAACTAAATTGTGCTCTATAACGCAATTTTTCCAAGAAATAAAATGTAAATTGCAGCATATTGAGACGTTTGCAATACTGCAACAAAAACTTTGGTTATATTTATCAAAACCACACACATTAATAATAGTTATAAGTGACTTTAAGAAACTTCACCTGCTACAGCAGGAATGATAAGAAAGCTTTCGTCTCGTCTGCTACACTAGAAACTCACCAAGCAGCAGACACTGCTGCTTATACCAGACTGCTTCACATGCACACACACACACACACACAGTGGGCGCCTGTGACGAGCGGTGTACCGCAGGGGTCAGTCCTAGGACCAGTGTTATTCTTGGTATATGTAAATGACATGACGGACGGGATAGACTCAGAAGTGTCTCTGTTCGCAGATGATGTGAAATTAATGAGGAGAATCACATCGGATGAAGACCAAGCAGGGCTTCAAACAGACCTGGACAAGCTTGGCATCTGGTCTAGCAACTGGCTTCGCGAATTCAATCCCACCAAATGCAAAGTCATGAAGATCGGAGAAGGGCAAAGAAGACCGCTGACAGAGTACAGGCTAGGCGGACAAAGGCTACAAACCTCGGCAAAGGAGAAAGACCTTGGGGTGAGTATAACGCCAAGCACGTCTCCGGAGGCACACATCAACCAGATAATTGCGGCAGCATATGGGCGACTGGCAAACCTAAGATTAGCGTTCCATTACCTTAACAGGGAATCGTTCAAGACACTGTACACCGTGTACGTCTGGCCCATACTAGAATATGCAGCACCAGTCTGGAACCCACACCTGGTCAAGCACGTAAAGAAACTAGAGAAAGTGCAAAGGTTTGCGACAAGGTTAGTTCCACAACTCAGGGGTCTGTCCTATGAAGAAAGGTTGAGGGAAATAGGACTAACAACACTGGAGGAAAGAAGGGTCAGAGGAGACATGATAACGACATACAAAATACTGCGGGGAATCGAAGAGGTAGACAGTGACAGGATGTTCCAGAGAGGGAACACAGAAACAAGGGACACAACTGGAAGCTGAAGACTCAGATGAGTCAAAGGGATGTTAGGAAGCATTTCTTCAGCCACAGAGTAGTCAGGAAGTGGAATAGTCTAGAGAAAGATATAGTGGAGGCAGGAACCATACACAGTTTTAAGACGAGGTATGATAAAGCTCATGGAGCAGGGAGAGCAGAGACCCAGTAACGGAGAGAGAAGAGGCGGGGCCAGGAGCTGAGTCTCGACCCCTGCAACCACAATTAGGTGAGTACACACACACACACATTATAATTATTCATAACTTCGTTTTTTAATAAAACCTAACGAGTGGTAGGCCTTAGTTTAGTTCGCATAAGATATTAGCTAAATGTGCGCACAATTTTGTTGCGTCACAGCAAAAAAAAAAAAAAAAATACGAGTCAACGCTGTAGGTTCGAACCAACGAACTACGGCAAGAGATACGAATGCAAATGTACCCGGACATGTGGCCGGACACTAGTATTAACCAAAACTTTTCGTAAATATTAAAGCTTTATCCCTTTTATAAATATTAAAACTTTTATCCTTTTTATTAATATTAAAAGTTTATCCCTCCCTCCTTCCCTCCCTCAGTTGTTATTTCCTCTCTACCTTATCTCTCTTACGTCTTCCTTATTTTTCTCATCTTCCCTTCGTCGATTTCTCGGATAGAGTTAACAACAACATCGAAATATTTAATAAAAAGTGTTGAGATAGAACAGGTAAAGCCATTAAAAGTAAAGAGACCGGGTGGTGGGGTATCCCTTACTCTCCCTAGAAGCCGCCACCGCCGATTTCAAATCTACTTTTCTGCATCTAAAATATAACTTTTGGTTATTATTTCCCTTACACTTGTGATTATATAGCGGTTAATTTATAATATACTCATTGTTAAGTTTTTAAATATATTAGATACGTATTTCAAGTTTTGATTCTATAGTGTGTAAGAAGTAACAAGGCATTCAGATTTACTTTTAAAAATGTTGCTTACAGATTTGTCGTACTTAAGCATGTGACAAAGGCAGTAATAGCAGTTGCAACTTGTACAGGCAGAAAGTCGGCATAATTACCAGGTTGACAGAGTGAGGCACAAGAATAAACAACAACAAGAGGCAGGAGGCAGAACAAGAAGTATTATTATTGACCTATCTACAGGTGGTAAATTAGACTAACCAAGAGAAGAGACAGGATTCCAAGACAGTGGTGACTTGCAAGACTACATTGCAAGAATTACAAGGATACGTCTAGACTTCTCGTTACCGACATGAATTATAACAGTATGATGGAAGGATTTAGAAATTTTATTGATTTAACTTGCTGTGGCTCACCATAGTTGTCACCATCCTCCTCCCAAAATTTCCTTCCTACTTATCAGTTTTCAGTCAAAGTCTCAAAACATTTTAAAACATGTCAGGCTCATTCACATGGGGAATACATTTAGCCTTTAAAATTGCACACGATTGAAAAAGGTGTTTATATATATATATATATATATATATATATATATATATATATATATATATATATATATATATATATATATATATATATATATATATATATATATAAATGGGAGCCCTTTGATAAATAGGTATACAATATATGATGTAGGGCGTAATGACAGTAGTTTGTTAGACGATGTATTAGTAGATAAAAGACTGTTGAGTAGACTTCAGGATGTACATGTTTATAGAGGGGCCACAGATATATCAGATCACTTTTTAGTTATAGCTACAGTGGGAGTAAAAGGTAGATGGGATACAAGGAAAATAGAAGCAGTAAGTAAGAGAGAGGTGAAGGTTTATAAACTAAAAGAGGAGGCAGTTAGGGTAAGATATAAACAACTATTGGAGGATAGATGGGCTAGTGAGAGTGTAGGCAATGGGGTCGAAGATGTATGGGGTAGATTTAAAAATGTAGTGTTAGAGTGTTCAGCAGAAGTTTGTGGTTACAGGCGAGTGGGTGCGGGAGGGAAGAAGAGCGATTGGTGGAATAATGATGTAAAGAGAGTAGTAAGGGAGAAAAAGTTAGCATATGAGAGTTTTTTACAAAGTAGAAGTGATGCAAGGAGGGAAGAGTATATGGAGAGAAAAAGAGAGGTTAAGAGAGTGGTGAAGCAATGTAAAAAGAGAGCAAATGAGAGAGTGGGTGAGATGTTATCAACAAATTTTGTTGAAAATAAGAAAAAGTTTTGTAGTGGGAATAATAAGTTGAGGAAGCCTAGGGAACAAATGGATTTGACAGTTAAAAATAGGAGAGGAGAGTTATTAAATGGAGAGTTAGAGGTATCAGGAAGATGGAGGGATTATTTGAGGAGTTGTTAAATGTTGATGAAGATAGGGAAGCTGTGATTTCGTGTTTAGGGCAAGGAGGAATAACATCTTGTAGGAGTGTGGAAGCGCCAGTTGTGAGTGTGGGGGAAGTTCGTGAGGCAGTGTGTAGAATGAAAGGGGGTAAAGCAGCTGGGATTGATGGGATAAAGACAGAAATGTTAAAAGCAGGTGGGGATATAGTTTTGGAGTGGTTGGTGCTATTATTTAATAAATGTATGGAATAGGGTAAGGTACCTAGGGATTGGCAGAGAGCGTGTATTGTTCCTTTGTATAAATGCAAAGGGGACAAAAGAGAGTGCAAAAATTATAGGGGAATACGTATGTTGAGTGTACCTGGTAAAGTGTATGGTAGAGTTATTATTGAAAGAATTAAGAGTAAGACAGAAAGCAGGATAGTAGATGAACAAGGGGGCTTTAGGAAAGGTAGAGGGTGTGTTAACCAAGTGTTTACAGTGAAACGTATAGGTGAACAGTATTTGGATAAGGGTAAAGAGATTTTTGTGGCATTTATGGATTTGGAAAAGGCGTATGATAGAGTGGATAGGGAGCAATGTGGCAGATGTTGCAGGTGTATGGAATAGGAGGTAGGATTACTGAAACAAGTGAAGAGTTTTTATGAGGATAGTGAGGCTCAGGTTAGAGTGTGTAGGAGGGAGGGAGGGCGAATATTTCCCAGGAAAAGTGAGCCTTAGACAAGGATGTGTGATGTCACAGTGGTTGTTCAATATATTTATAGATGGGGTTGTAAGAGAAGTGAATGCGAGGGTCTTGGCAAGAGGTGTGGGGTTAAAAGATAAAGAATCAAATACAAAGTGGGAGTTGTCACAGTTGCTTTTTGCTGATGACACTGTGTTTTTGGGAGATTCTGAAGAAAAGTTGCAGAGGTTGGTGGATGTATTTGGTAGGGTGTGAAAAAGAAGAAAATTGAAAGTGAATATAGGAAAGAGTAAGGTGATGAGGATAACAAAAAGATTAGGTGACGGAAGATTGAATATCAGACTGGAGGGAGAGAGCATGGAGGAGGTGAATGTATTCAGATATTTGGGAATGGACATGTCAGCAGATGAGTCTATGAAGGATGAGGTGAATCATGGAAAAATAAACACATAAGCAGTATAATGTGATCCTTTATTGACAACGTTTCGCCCACGCAGTGGGCTTTATCGAGTCACATACATATCTAGGTCCAGGTATTCTCTGTGTGAAGGATCCATTTCTACTGCAGTGTTTGACACGATGGAAATAAATGGTATAAAATACCGACACAATGGAAAAATAAACACATAAGCAGTATAATGTGATCCTTATTGACACGTTTCGCCCACGCAGTGGCTTTATCGAGTCACATACAGATCTGTATGTGACTCGATAAAGCCCACTGCGTGGGCGAAACGTTGTCAATAAAGGATCACATTATACTGCTTATGTGTTTATTTTTCCATTGTGTCGGTATTTTATACCAGGTGAATCATAGAATTGATAAGGGGAAAAGGGTGAGTGGAGCACTTCGGAGTCTGTGGGGACAAAGAACTTTGTCCATGGAAGTAAATAGGGGAATGTATGAGAGTATAGTTATACCAACACTCTTATATGGGTGTGAAGCATGGGTGATGAATGTTGCAACGAGGAGAAGGCTAGAGGCAGTGGAGATGTCATGTCTGAGGTCAATGTGTGGTGTGAATATAATGCAGAGAATTAGGAGTTTGGAAATAAGGAGGCGGTGCGGGATTACCAAAACTATTATCCAGAGAGCTGAGAAGGTGTTGCTGAGGTGGTTCGGACATGTAGAGAGAATGGAACGAGACAGAATGACTTCGAGAGTAAATAAATCTATAGTGGAGGAAAGGTGGGGTAGGGGTCGGCCTAGGAAAGGTTGGAGGGAGTGGGTAAAGGAAGTTTTGTGTGCGAGGGGCTTGGACTTCCAGCAAGCATATGTGAGCATATTAGATAGGAGTGAATGGAGACAAATGGTTTTTAATACATAACGTGCTGTTGGAGTGTGAGCAAAGTAACATTTATGAAGGGATTCAGGGAAACCGGCAGGCCAGACTTAAGTCCTGGAGATGGGAAGTACAGTGTCTGCAGTCTGAAGGAGGGGCGTTAATGTTGCAGTTTTATAACTGTAGTGTAAAGCACCCCTTCTGGCAAGACAGTGATGGAGTGAATGATGATGAAAGTTTTTCTTTTTTGGGCCACCCTGCCTTGGTGGGAATCGGCCGATGTGTTTATATATATATATATATATATATATATATATATATATATATATATATATATATATATATATATATATATATATATATATATTTCAACAAGTCGGCCGTCTCCCACCGAGGCAGGGTGACCCAAAAAGAAAGAAAATCCCCAAAAAGAAAATACTTTCATCATTATTCAACACTTTCACCACACTCATACATAATCACTGTCTTTGCAGAGGCGCTCAGATACGACAGCTGAGAATAGTCACCATACCAGACCCCTCCTTTAAAGTGCAGGCATTGTACTTCCCATTTCCAGGACTCAAGTCCAACTAAATCAATTAACTGGTTTTCCTGAATCCCTTCACAAAATGTTACCCTGCTCACACTCCAACAGATCGTCATGTCCCAAAAACCATTCGTCTCCATTCACTCCTATCTAACACGCTCACACATGCTTGCTGGAAGTCCAAGCCCCTCGCCCACAAAACCTCCTTTACCCCCTCCCTCCAACCTTTTCGAGGACAACCCCTACCCCTCCGTCCTTCCCCTATAGATTTATACGCTCTCTAAGTCATTCTACTTTGATCCATTCTCTCTAAATGACCAAACCACCTCAACAACCCCTCTTCAGCCCTCTGACAAATACTTTTAGTAACTCCACACCTTCTCCTAATTTCCACATTCCGAATTTTCTGCATAATATTTACACCACACATTGCCCTTAAACAGGACATCTCCACTGCCTCCAGCCTCCTCCTCGCTGCAGCATTTGCAACCCATGCTTCACACCCATATAAAAGTGTTGGTACCACTATACTTTCGTACATTCCCTTCTTTGCTTCCATGGATAACGTTTTTTGTCTCCACAGATACCTCAACGCACCACTCACCTTTTTTCCTTCATCAATTCTATGGTTAACCTCATCCTTCATAAAGCCATCCGCTGACACGTCAACTCCCAAATATCTGAAAACATTTACTTCTTCCATAATCCCTCTCTCCAATGTGATATCCAATTTTTCTTTATTTATATCGTTTGATACCCTCATCACCTTACTCTTATCTATGTTCACTTTCAACTTTCTACCTTTACACACTCTCCCAAACTCGTCCACTAACCTTTGCAACTTTTCTTTAGAATCTCTCATAAGCACAGTATCATCAGCAAAAAGTAACTTTGTCAACTCTCATTTTGCATTTAATTCCCTATAATTTAATCCCACCCCTCTCCCCAACACCCTAGCATTTACTTCTTTTACAACCCCATCTATAAATATATTAAACAACCATGGTGACATTACACATCCATGTCTAAGACCTACTTTTACCGGGAAGTAATCTCCCTCTCTCCTACACACCCTAACCTGAGCCTCACTATCCTCATAAAAACTCTTTACAGCCTTTAGTAACTTACTACCTATTCCATACACTTGCAATATTTGCCACATTGCTCCCCTATCCACTCTATCATATGCCTTTTCTAAATCCATAAATGCAATGAAAACTTTTCTACCTTTATCTAAATACTGTTCACATATATGTTTCACTGTAAACACTTGATCTACACATCCCCTACCCACTCTAAAGCTTCCTAGCTCATCTGCAATCCTACTCTCTGTCTTACCTCTAATTATTTCAATAATAACCCTGCCATACACTTTACCTGGTATACTCAGTAAACTTATTCCCCTATAATTATTACAATCTCTTTTATCCCCCTTCCCTTTATATAAAGGAACTAACTATACATGCTCTCTGCCAATCCCTAGGTACCTTCCCCTCTATCATAAATTTATTAAACAAAAATACCAACCACTCCAGCACTATATCCCCCCCTGCTTTTTTACATTTCTGTCATGATCCCGTCAGTTCCAGCTGCTTTACCCCCTTTCATTCTACGTAATGCCTCACGCACCTCCCCCACACTCACATCCTGCTCTTCTTCATTCCTAAACGATGTTGTACCTCCCTGTCCAGTACATGAAATTATCGCCTCCCTCTTTTCATCGACATTTAAAAGTTTCTCAAAATATTCCCGTTATCTACCCAATACCTCCAGCTCCCCATCTACTAACTCCCCTACTCTGTTTTTAACTGACAAATCCATTCGTTCCCTAGGCTTTCTTAACTTGTTTATCTCACTCCAAATTTTTTTCTTGTTTTCAGCAAAATTTCTTGACAGAGCCTCTCCCATTCTTTCATCCGCTCTTCTTTTGCACTCTCTCACTACTCTTTTCACCTTTCTTTTACTCTCCATGTACTCTGCTCTTCTATTAACACTTCTGTTTTATAAAAACTTCTCATAAGATTCCTTTTTCTCTTTTATCACACCCTTTACCTCTTCATTCCACCACTCACTCCTCTTTCCTCCTGCACCCACCCTCCTATATTATTATTATAATCAAATAGAAGCGCTAAACCACAGGGGTTATACAGCGCTGCAGGTTATTGTGGGATGCAGGGAGAGTGGGTTGTAAGAGGGAGATGGACGATTAGTAGGGTATGGAGTGCAAGATGACGGTGGATAGTGCAGGGGTGGAGGGTAGCAAGAGATCGAGGTAGAAGGGACTGAGGGAGGTGCTAGAGGTATAATCTTCAGAGTTTGTGTAGTAAGTCAGTTTCTGTCAAAAAGTCAATGAGAGAGTCAGGATTAAAGGAGGGTCCATCTGCAAGAAGGGAAGGTAAAGAAAGGGCCGCAGAGCGAAGACGTCGTTGGAGGTAAATTCTGCGTGCTCGTTGATAGAGTGGGCAGTCCAGCAGAATATGTCGAACAGACACTGGAACCTGACAATGCTCACAGAGAGGGGCAGGGAGCCTCTCCATGAGATACCCGTGAGTAAGACGAGTGTGGCCGATGCGAAGACGGGAGAGTGTAGTCTCCCAACCTCGACATTGGTGACAAGAAGGCCAGAAACCTATAACCGGTTTAATATAATGAAGTTTGTTATTCAGCAGGTCAGACCAGCGCTGTTGCCAACGGGTGCGAAGGTGGGTAGCAATGACCGCAAAATAGTCCGTGAAAGGAACACCTCTATATGAAACTGGAAGGTCATGTACTGCTGACCGCGCAGCAGTGTCTGCCTGTTCATTGCCCTGTACGTCAACATGACCAGGGACCCAACAAAAGACAATATCTTTATGCTTGCTAAAGATACGGCGTAACCAAAGGTGGATACGAAGAACTAGGGGGTGAGGTGTATCAATTTTACAGATAGCCTGTAAAGCACTAAGGGAGTCTGAAACGACCACAAATGATGATACAGGCATAGATGCAATACGGATAAGTGCCACAAGAATGGCATACAATTCAGCCGTAAATATGCTAGCCGAGGGTAATAGATGCCCTCGTACGACGCTGTCCGGAAACACTGCTGCGAATCCGACGCCGTCAGATGACTTTGAACCATCGGTGAATACTGCGATGGCATGGGAATGAGAACGGAAATGGTCTAGAAAGAAAGAGCGAGAAGCCGCCGTAGGCAGTTGGGCTTTCGCGCAAGGTAAAGGAATAGAACAGACACGGACAGCAGGAACTTCCCATGGGGGTAGAGGAAAGGGTGAAGCCACATGAACATATAAAGGCGGAAGCTGAAGGGAAGACAAGAGTGAATGCAGACGAAGAGAAAAGGGACGAAGTAAACAGGGGCGACGAACAAATAACGAGCGTCTACTAACATCTGTGACAATCCTATACATGGAAGGATTGCGGAGGTCATGAGAGCGAACATAATAGCGAATGCAATGTGCATCGCGACGATCGGACAAGGATGGAATGTTTGCTTCTACATAGAGGCTCTCAACCGGGGAAGAACGAAAAGCACCAAGGCATAAGCGTAATCCCTGGTGATGGATGGGATTAAGGCTGGAAAGAGTGGCAGGAGAGGCTGCCGAATATATCTGGTCACCATAATCGAGTTCCGATAGAATTAGGGCCGA